>WKFP01015563.1:1566162-1579718 GCA_011057875.1 Pterocles orientalis | reverse complement strand
TCACATTGCATCTTTGTATATAGTATTATTTCCAATATTATTGTAGTTTAGTAATTAAATTGTCCTTATCTCAACCCACGAGTCCTCTTTGCCATTTACCTCTTTAATTCTCTCCCCTATCATTGGGTGGGGGCAGGGACTGTGTGAGCGGGTGTGTGTGGTTTGGCCCCCAGCCAAGGGCCAACCCATCACAACATTTCAGCCGACAATAAACTTGGTTTATGAGTGCAAGCGAATTCCTGCATGAAATGCAGTCCACATCAGGTGGTGCTGGATTTTATGTGAATCTGTCTGCAGAAAGACTTTACTGCCAAGCAATAATGTTGTGACCAATCTGGTGAATTCTTACAAAGTGTAAAGGAACAATAACAAGAATTATTAATTTCCATTCTTACCTCAGCCCCCAAGTGTGTGATTACATTTAATTCAAAAATCATATTTATGGGTAAAGCAGAAAGGAGGGAAAATAATTTTTTTTTGTCTATAGATTACAAGAATAGCTTCCTAAACCTGAATGCCTAACGAAACTCAGAACACCTGATGAGATGCATGGGTCTTGAAGAAACTGGTGGATGAAGTTGCTAAGTCATCATCCATCATTTTGAGAAGTCGTGGCAGTCCAGTGAAGTTCCCACTGATTGGAAAAAAGGAAACATAACCCCCATTTTTAAAACAGGAAATAAGGAAGACCCAGGCAA
Source organism: Pterocles orientalis (assembly GCA_011057875.1). Lineage (NCBI taxonomy): Eukaryota > Metazoa > Chordata > Aves > Pterocliformes > Pteroclidae > Pterocles > Pterocles orientalis. The sequence goes on along the minus strand of WKFP01015563.1, from coordinate 1,579,020 downwards.
CTACAGGCCAGTCAGTCTCTGTGCCTGGCAAGATGACAGAGCAGATCCTCCTGAAAACTCTGCTAAGGCACACGAAAAATAAGGAGGCAACCGGTGACAGCCAACATGGCTTCACTGAGGGCAAATCATGCCTGATTAATTTGGTGGCCTTCTATGACAGGGTTACAGTGTTAGTAGAATAGGCAAGAGCAACTGACGTCATTTGCCTGGACTTGTACAAAGCCTTTGACACTGTCCCGCATTACATCCTTGTCTCTAAATTGGAGAGAGATGGATTTGATGGAAAGAACCACTTGGTGCATAAGGAATTGGCTGGATGGTTACACTCAAACAGTTGCAGTTAACATCTTGATATCCAAGTGGAGACTGGTGACGAGTGGCATTCTTCATGGATCAGTATTGAGACCAGTGGTGTTTAACATCTTTGTAGGAGACATGGACGGTGGGATCAAGTGCACCCTCAGCAAGTTTGCTGATGACACCAAGCTGTGTGGTGCAATTGATGTGTTGGAGGGAAGGGATGCCATCCAGAGGGACCTTGACAGGCTTGAGAGTTGAGCCAATGCAAACCTCATAAAGTTCAACAAGGCCAAGAGCAACGTACTGCACATGGGTTGGGACAACGCCAAGCACAAATATAGACTGAGAGATTGAGGGCACCCCTGAGGAGAAAGACTTGGAAGTGTTGGTGGATGAGAAGCTCAACATGATCCGACAATGCATACTTACAAGCCAGAAAGCCAACAGTGTCCTGGGCTGCATCAAAAGAAATGTGACCAGCAGGTTGAGGGAGGTGATTCTCCCCCTCTACTCTGCTCTCATAAGACCCCACCTGGAGTGCTGTGTCCAGGTCTGGGGCCCCCAACATAAGAAAGATCTGGACCTGTTGGAGCACGTCCAGAAGAGAGCCACAAAAACGAGAGGGTTGGAGCACCTTCCATACAAGGACAGGATTAGAGGGTTGAGCTTGTTCAGCCTGGAGAAGAAAAGGCTCCAGGGAGACCTTCTAGCAACCTTCCAGTACTTAAAGGGGACCTACAGGGGAGATGGGGAGGCACTTTTGATCAGGGAGTGTAGAGATAGGACGAGGGGTGATGGTTTAAAACTGAAAGAGGGTAGATTTAGATTAGATATTCGGAAGAAATTTTTGCTCTGAGGGTGGTTAGGCACTGGCAGAGGTTGTCCAGAGAAGCTGTGGATGCCCCATCTGTGAAGGTGTTCAAGGCCAGGTTGGATGAGGCTTTGAGCAACCTGGTCTAGTGGGAGGTGTCTCTGCCCATGGCAGTGCGTTGGAACTAGATGACCTTTAGGGTCCCTTCCAACCCAAACCATTCTATGATGCTATGATTCTACAATTCTATGAACACACTCTTCACAGCAGGTTCAGAAAGGAGCTTAATTTAGAAGACAATGGGTTTTCCATGCATAAATAGGAGGTGCCATTCTCTAACTTCTTGTGGTTTTGTGTTAACATAAATAAATATTGTACTGTTCTCTCTAGATCAAATTTTTATTTTCCTTCTCAGATCAATGGCCTAATAATGTTTCAGGACTCTGTCTGCATGGTTTGGAATTCCTAAAATAAGGAATTTTTCTCTATTCAGAATTAATTTTTTTCTTCTTCTTTCTTAGAAGTAACAGATTTTTTTTTCAATGATTAACGGATACTCTGAATGAGTCAGGTTGTGAAAGTGAAAGTGTGAAAGTCTCCTTCTCTGGAGACATTCAAAGCCCGCCTGGATGTGTTCCTGTGTGATCTGATCTAGGTGTTCCTGCTCCGGCAGGGGGTTGGACTAGATGATCTTTTGAGTTCCCTTCCAGTCCCTAACATTCTGTCATTCTGTGATTCTGTGAGTGTAATGGAGTTGGTAATGCAGAAATTCAAAACACAATTAAGTTTCCATTAAAAAGCTACAGACCTTTTCTGAAACTTCAGTATGAGCACCTAACTTTGTAATGGGCCCTAAAATGTAGTTCTTGGTAGTATTCTCTGTGGATTTTTTTTTTCATCTACTATTGGTTTCTTATATTCACATTCCCCATGCTGCTCCTGTCCTTGTGAGGTTTACAGGTATCTGGGTATCTGACTGAAATTCACATTTACTCAGAGGTGGCCAGCCTATAAGTGAGTCAGACAGATGCCCGAGGAAATGTAAGAATGCAGAAATAAAGTATGACTCAGTTATATTGCATCTTATATTGTTGCATGGAATCGCTACTATTCTGTGGATTTCTCCCTCCCGTACACATGCTGGATAGAGAATCCCTCATTATTTTTGTATAAATCTAGGTGAGATTCATGAAAAGCAGAACTGCCATGAGTATTACTGTGCAGTGACTCATGAGGACAGGAGTGCCACTGCTGCCCTTTGAACTACTACCAGTTCTAACCACATCTCCCACTTCTCACATGTGAAATGCACTAAAAATGAAAGAGGTATGCAAACATCTTGATCAGGAAAAATATTTCTCTGCATATTTTTTAAGACATATGGAACAAAAAACCTGTCTAAGCTTCCCTGAACTAAGATAAGAAACAATTGATAACCCTCACATAAACTTAGGAAAAACAAAGCAAAAGACAACCACCATTCCTTAGCTGCAATTATTTGGGTTTACACATTTATTCAGTACACCATAATGTTGCCTTGCATGTGGATGGTGCAATTAAGTTATCACCCAGAAAAACATGCAGGATGAAGGGCGTATTGAAAACATCATGATTATTTAAAACATCCCACCGAACATGGCAGTGACAACTGAACTAGTGTTGAAAGGGAAAAAATATTTCATTATAACAGGATTTAAATATTGAATATGGTTCCAGGAATGATGAGAAGTGAAAGGAAAAAAGAGGTAAAAACCAGTAACTATCAAACAACAGCTAATTTCAGTGATGCAAGTCATAAAATTTTGCAGAAAAATGGTATGTTCTTGACTTTTCCAATATGGACATCATGTAGGCAATTTGACACTCTGTCTTCCTAATAAATTTTATTTGATCAGTTTCTTCACTGGAGAAATTTTACATGACTTATGTATGTTTATGGCTCTCCATAAGAATAATGTTGCATGATATATACAATATTTTCCAATTTCACAAACATTCTGGTGGTTGTACATAGAAGTAATATCTGTTTTCTCTGATGGATAAAGGTATTTTATATTTTACCATTGCAACTCCCAACCATTTGAGAAAATTTAAGAGGTTCCACTTTCTAACTTCAATCAAAATAAAGTGAAGCTGTTGCTAGCGGTTTTGAGATCCCAGGAGTGACAGTGTAAGCCTCTATGTCTGTAAGGACTGCAAACATGCATGTGCAAAACAAAAGACTAAGAACTTTGTTTCTTTAAGGACATGCTCCAAGAAAGTATTTTGCAAGGGCTGAATAACAGAATAACATAACAGAAACTGTCCACAAGTCTCTACACAGAAACTCAGTTTTCAAAAAAGGTGGACTCGAAATGCAATAAAGGCTATTTTTCAGGACTGAGAAGGTGTTATTTCTTCATTCCTTTTTTTTTTTTAAACAATTTCTAAGTGCCCATTAGGTTTTCTGCAGTCAATTGTTAGGGTTAGAATTTGGTTTTGGCATAAATGACACACAAATAATGCCGGAATAATTTTATTACTTTCTCTACTGACCATGATTCTGCCATCTCCTGGGCAAGAGACATCACTGCCATTTCACCTTGTTGGGAAGTATGTACAGGAGAGTTGCTTCAATTTGTGCTGAGTAACCCAAACCCCGCTTTCTGCCCTGTGTTTGCCAAGATGAAATTAAAAGGATCATGCTAGGGTTTAGTTAGTGATACTATACCTGGTTTTTATCTGTTGCTGCAGTAACTCAGTCTAAGTGATGTTCAGTTCCTGATAGTCTGAATATCTGACTCTCAAGATTTAGTCAGAATATAAAGGATGATAAAAGTGCATTTTTGCAGGAAAACTAAGAATATGATTTAAAGAGATGGTCTGAGCTACAAGAAAAAATGAAAGCAGGAAAAAAATCCCCAAAACTTTTCAGAAGGAAGCACATTAATTATTGTCCCACAGTGGCAGAACATCTCAGTGACTTTAGCATACATTAGCTATCAAGGGTACTACCAGTCAATGTTTTCACCATCTTCTACCTCACCTAAATGTACGTTTTGCCTTCCAAGATCAATTCATATAGTTAACTGTGTATGTGATGATATCATGTCATACTGGGAAACCAGTATTTGATATATGTTTGGAGTGTAGATAACAATAAAAACCCTAATTTTTTTACAGGTTTGAAATAGACAGCCACTAACAATGTCGGAAATTATTTCAGAATTTAACATAAAGAGTGGAAGGTTGCAGGCTGAATTTTAGAATTGTTGTGTTCTCATAATCCTCTTAATTCTCCAGCTCTGCTAAGAAATCTTATAATGAAATGGAACAGTACCAAATGCCTGAGTTCTGCGAGAGTAAGCAGCACATTAAAAATTACTTTTGCTGTTCAGTGTGGAATACTTGGGCACAGGATAAGTTGTGTAATGGGTCACTTCCTCATTTTTTTCCTCTATTCCTCAGCAGAGCCCCAGTTCTTGTGCATCTTTAAAGCATACTGCAGAGAATATCTGTTCACACAGAGTTCAGTTTGAGGGGGCGGGTTTGAGTGTGCTGTTCAAGATTTATCTTTCTTTTATTATTGTGAAGAGGTTCTTGACAATTGCTCTTAAGACAGTTTCCTACATCCTACACAGATTCCTACTTATTTATGATTTCTTTGGAATATGTATGCATTTTATAAATTATAACCAAATGAATTTATGTCAGAGCATCCCTGTCAGGAGAAAAAAGAAAAGTGTGCTTTTTTTTTTTCTGTGATACAGCATGAAGTCTCTCAGTAAATATTTGTTTCTCTTCTGTTTTCTTTAGCACGTCATTGCTTCAGCTCATACTTTCTCCTGCATTGGAATAGAGCTTGAAGCAGTAGAATGGTCCTGGGCCAATACTTTTCAATAAAGTTATGTTGGTTTACAAAAAAACCTGAATCAATCTGGTTTAAATCACTTATGTCACTTTATATATTCTGAAGATGAAATATTACTCTTCAGTTTAAGAAATGATGGGATCCTTCTTCAGATTTGAGCAAGCACACTGTGGACAACAGTTGCCTTTTGATTTCTGTAGTTTTTTTATTTCCCTGGGGCAGCAAAGCTTAACTCAGCCTTATACAAAATTCCCAATGTAAATTTAGATTTTATCCTTGTGGCTATGCAAAATCTGCTGGTGCAGAGATGTGATTACAGCTCAGTGTTCACTTTATCTTCTGTCACTCAATACTGCTGAATGGGTGGTGCACACAGTGTGAGGAATGAATCAGCTGCTTCTTTTGCTGACTTGTTTGAGGATAGTAATCCCTAGGACAATTCTCCTGTGAGGTTTTGGTCATAATTCACCAAAGTCTGTGAGGTTAAGGACATAAAGGGCTAAAGAGCAGTTTGGATACCCTCCATATTCACCTGTGTTGATTGTAAGAGCAATCTATTATTGCTCTTAAATGAAACAGCTTAATCTATCAAAGTCATTCAGACCACCTACTATAATGAACAGATCTGAACAGCTCAGAGTGGATTAATTAAGCATTATATCTGTGTTTACAAATAACCTAATAAAGAAGAGTCAGCCTTCTGAAATTCCTGTTTCTCCACTCTCAACATTGTATTAATATCAACTGTAGAGACCAAACTGGCAGTATCTTTGAAAGCTGCTAGGCTTTTGGAGAACACCCTAGGGTGAAGAGTTTTTAGTGTCTCTAAAACAGAAGGGTCTTGATGTCCCTGCAGAAGAAGGAGATCTCTGAACCATAACAGAGATATGGACCCTATATTTCTTAGTCTTTTATTATTCTCTGCATTCTGTTTGTTTTTAAAGAAAAGTTTGCAGGGGGTACATGCCATGTTCTACCAAAATAGTCAGATAGTTAGCATGTGAAAGCTGGCAGATGCCAACCTGTTTGTGCCACTTTTATTCTTCCCACTGTTTTTATTTTGGCTCGTACATTGTTGCTGCCATCCAAACTGGTGGTGGTAATTCAAAACAGCTACTAAAAAAGCATATTTATTTAAATGTGTCTGAATTTACATTGTGCCATAGTTAGAGTTGGCAAACAACCTCTCTGTCAATTCAAAACTCCACACTTATTTGAAAATTGTTGTAGAAATATTCTGTTTAGAGAAATGAGATTTTTTTATACCACTTTCTACATTACATTCAGTATCTCCCTTGTCTTAGTTATGGCCTTATGAATTTGCACAAACTAAGTATACCAATAGGTTATATTGTTGAATAAATATAGATTCAATTATATTTAATGTGAAAATCATTAGCACAGGAAAAAATAAGGATTAAAATTGAAACCCTATCCTCACCATGTATTATACTGGTAAAATACTTCTGGTAACATACGCTTGTTTCAAATTCGTATAAAAAAGTCAGACATTACATCCTAGAAGCAGAACACGACAAGCTAATTGTGGATAATAAAACATACCTGCAATTTCCCTAAACACAGGTGAATAGATGCCAAAACCCCTTTGCTGACTCTAGGAAAATTCCTCTAGTTATCTTTGTATTATGGAAGACTGTAACATTATTATGTGGAAATCCCTCCAACATTATTTATTAGTCCTACTTCTTTCTCAGAGGGTCACAAAGATGCACTGTTTCACAAATTAAGTGTTGTAATGCACCAGAGAGACACAGTATTTTGTTCACTTGGAAACTGTGAAATTTGTTAAACCCACATTTTGATCTGTTCTTTAGTGTTTGTCCTCACTTTTATGTTTATTTCTCAGGCTTGGAGCTGATAGGCTGTTACTTTCCTGAGGCACTGGATGTCTGCAGACTCTTTAGGTCTATATAACCTTTGAAAGCTACACTCTATACCCACTTTGGCAGCGGCTGCTTCTAAGAATTTGGTCCTACATGACCTTCTAGACCTAACCTTTTATTCATATCACTGATATAAACTCTGTGCTTTTGCAGCTTTCATCTCAGAAATGTTCAGAATTGCCATGCTTTTGTCCCCCCCCCAAAATGGAAATTTTACCAACCTCCTCAGCTTGTAGTAACTCTTCCCAGGCCACTTTCCTTATGCTCTTAGGTTCATCCTAAAGCTGTAAAAGTCCCTGTATTTACAAAGCAAGTTAGTACTTTGAAATACTTCTATGACATCTGCTACATACAAAATCATGTCTGATGCACTGTTAAACCAAGTTTAGGGAAACTTCAAAGCTGAACAACCTTTTGTAACCAAAGTTTGCTTGCGCCACTGAAGTAACAGTGGATGCCACTTGAAATTACCACAGCAATATGGTGGGGTGAAGAGTGGGACAGCTCTGTTATGTGTACTCAACTTGAAAACATGATCTGTTTTACCACTTGCATTCACATTCATAGTTGAAATTAAAGCACTGGTCAGCTGGATACGTTAAACATAGAGGAGCACATGATGCCTGCTCTGAAAAAGTTTGCAGTCTTTTTAAGGTGAAGACGCAGTGCATCAAACTGCATGTTGCAGGGACACAGAGAGGATGTGTGAGGAAAATAATAAAGTTTGTAGCTGATAGGTGGTAGCAAGGTGACAGTTGTCAAATTCAAATCACCATTGCTTCCTCAGGTGCTGGGGGAAGCACTGTTCCCAACTTTTAGATACTAGAATCAAATTATCACTTTTGCTGTCTAAAAATATCTTAAGTTTAGCCCTTCAAGACGTTGCTATTCCTTATGTCTTCCCACACTGAGAAGGCCCTTGTCTTTACTATTATTTTAGCACTCTGTCTTTGTACACAGAGAGCCACCTGCTCACAGCATTAGGTTGAGACTGTAGGGATCACAGCCCTGTGACCAGGAAACACTGGCGGCACTTACCCTCACCTTTCTTTTCAAAAACCACCTGTAAATGGAAATGGACCAGCTTTCTCAAGGTTCCCGGTACCAGTGTCTGCCTCACACGTCAGCAGATGCTCTACCCCTCACTTTCACCTCTTGCTCTACCCCATCACTTTCACCTCTTCTTACCTTCAGCCCTTCTTGGCACTTGCTTTCTGCATCAGGAACTGTTTTTTCAGTGCATTGAAGGTTATCTGGTTTACTCCAGCTGAAGGTCAAGCCATCGGGTTTTTTTTGCAGTGATTCTTTATCACTTGAAAAAGATCTCAGTTTCTGTGGTGGTTTCTGTTTAGGACTCTGGCTTAGCAAATTTTAGAATTTTTCTCTCCTGGTCACATAGGTGCCAAAGTAGTCTGTTCATTTGCTTTTGTATAGCTATGTATTTTTGTGGGTTTTGTTCGATAAATGTAAACTAAAGGTCTTCAACCTTATTTGAATCTAGTCTTTCCCATTTAGGAAAAAAATCTGTGAAAAGTCTTGCTGAAGGAAAAAGAGGGTGATCTTTCGAAAGCACATAAGGAATATTTAGCAACACCATTTTTTAAATGAAGGAGGTGGTCTCTCAAATGTTAAGTAGGACCTAAAGGCCAACACTTTGTTATTAGTATTTTTGATAATCAAATTTAGGAAGAGTTTCAGATGAGATGATGAGCTATTTAAATGTGAATTATTTGTCCCCAAACATCTGCCTGGGAGATAAGGATAGTTGTTGTAGAGGTGACTGCTGAATGAATATGATAAAGTGAAAACCAAAAGGCATCTTTCATTCAATCACTTTCTTCCTGGCATGAAATTTTCCTGTTCTGGCAGCTAAAACCCTCTGCATGAGATTTGGCAGATTCTGTCTGTAAAACTGTTGAACAGTATTATGGAAGTACCATGAACATTGACTTCTCCTTGGCTGGGTCAAAACAGTGAAGAATTCTGACCAGAACTCAGGACTTTCATACTCTGGACTTTTGGGATTTTTAGGACTTCATTCCTCACCACTATACAGCAAAAACTAATTTATTGTCTCAGACCAGCTGTATGGGTTGTGGTTGTTTTTCTCAGTCAAAGTTCTTGGCAATTTTTACTGTGGAAAAAAGTTCCATTGACAGCTCTGGAACTTTGATCCTTGGCTAATATGTTCCCATCATACCTCCATCATGTCCATGCCATAAAGTGAGTAAAGAAAGTTTTTTATGATTTTTTGTTTTAAGGGGAAAAAAAAGAAGATGGTAGTCCACTTTAAAGAAAAATCCCAAACTTTTGAAACTTTCCATTTGTTCCTCCCATCTTGGGGGCACACCCTGGAGAACAGTCAATCTAAGGGTCCAAGAACTTCCCATTTTTCTAGATTCTCCGGTTGCTCCCAGTCTCCCAGGCAGTTTGCTCTCTGTGATTTCTAATAGAATTTGTTAATTTGGTATGATCTCTGTAAACATTTTTATTTCTGCAGATGGTAAATGACTGGAGAAAAGTAGTTGGAACTGATCTTTATCACTGTGAATGATGGATTTGTAGAGATAGAAAGACAGATTCTGTAGGATTCGTTTACTCTCCACTTCATTATGCGCAACAGAGTCCAGGCTTTGATTGAACATACATAATAGCATTCTAAAAGTATCCAAAATCAAAATAGCATAATTTCCAAATTGTGTTGTTCAGTGACCATGTCTGATTCCTAATAGTGGCTTCAGTACTTTATTTTATAGGTAATCCATGTCTCATTTCTTTGGCATATAAGTTTGCAAAAAAAACCCCTTTCCAGGAATTTCTCCTGACATTTAATTTACACGGAGGTGGGAGTCTGGATGACAGCCTTTGCTGAGCAGTCAGTGGAGCTGGTAAAGGTAGGGGTAGGATTTGATATGTAGCCTTCTTCCTTCTTTCTAACAGCCAGCAAAAACCTGAGTGCCTAATAATGATCCCCAAGAAGAATCTGATATTGCTGTCAGAGAGGCACCGAATGAAAACATGCCTGGTTGGAATGAGAAAGATAAATCTTGTTTTTTTCTTCTAGTTTGGTAAATTTCTTACCAGTTTTACATAGAGAATGATCCCCGATGAGTAATTTTCTTATACTTGGTTGTCAGAGACCTGGGCTGAGAAGTAGAGCTATCACATGTTCCCTACAAAAGCCAATATCAAGTGTTTCAAAAGAACATGGAAAAATTCCTTCCAGACAGCTTTAGAGTAAAAAGATTCAAACTGTTTTCCCCAATAATGTTTCTTTATGATCTGCTGTAGCTTGACATAGGACAACTGCGTTGGACACGAAAACTTTTCTTTAGAAGACCTATTCTACTCTGTGCACCTTACATAGCTGTTGGTTGGTGTTTGTAGACTTTTGTGTATCATGTTAGTCTACAAATGGCACAAAGTCACATTAAATTCAAATTAAGAAAAATATATCTATAAACTTTTTGTTACAATTTATTCAGTTTCTTGCCATAAAGTGTACCCTTGCAAGTGTAGGTTACATGAGTTATAACTAACACCTACGTTTACATTTTATTCAACTTGTTCTTAATGGTACTAGTTAAAAGTAGATTATAGGTATCCAATTTAAAGTAAGATTATCAGTCATTTATTAAGGCACTTCAAACTTCGTATGCCATCTATATACAAAAAAGTATTTCATTGCTCCTTCATTTAATCTCACGTGTTTATGTGATTCTTGTGTGAAGCAGACATTCGTCTCAGTTTGCTTTTGGTTGTATTACAAAGACAGGGAAAAAATTTTGGAGCTCTAATAAAAACATAGATAAAAATAAAGCACCTGCATTATTTTAATTTGTGTGGGATGGCAAGAAGTCTAAATGAATAACCGACATATATTTATGTTTAATTTTCTGACTTCATTGTGGTTGAGTTATGGGTGCACACTTGTGATTCTGGGAGTAGATATGCACTGTACTGTCAAAGCATGGGATGCAGTATTAGAGAATCTTTATCTAAGTTGTCTGGTATCTTGAAGGGAAAATATAATTATAATATAATTATCAAGGAGCAAAATGTTCTCAGGGTAGATTCTACAAAAAACTCCACTTTTTTTTTTTCATGTGACCACTGCAAAAACAATGATTTTAAATTCTGAAGGTGAAAGTAAGTGCAGAAGCCAAAGCTTTAAGGCAGCTACTGTTTCTGAAATGACAGCTAGGACAGGTAGAATAACAAAATTGGCTTTTACTCTTTCAACTAAAGAGAATGATGTGCCCAAGCCAAGTATGAGTCGAATTAACACAGCTCTTTGTAGGGAAGCTTGCATTATGCCTTGCTGCCTTACCTGCAGGTGAAAAAACAATCGTTTTGGTTGTTAAGGGTAGCAATCCATGCAGTCAAAAAGTAAATAATCACAATAAATACAGAGAAATGGGCTGAAGAGCTGAAATAAGTTTTTCATATAGTCATACTATTTATGAAAGCTGACAATTTGTAATGAGTGTTAGCAACAGAAAGTTGCAATTGCTTCTCCCTTGGTGCTGGGCTGTGGCACTATTCTGCCTGAAGGGAGCCTGGAAAGAGTGAGATGCGGATTTAGGGGGTCTTGTCCTTTCTGGGCTCTGCTGGCTGTTGCCTACAGGTACAAAGCAGCAGACAGAAGATGAGATGCCACATAATACATATTACAGACTAAATGAAATTCTCATGTTTACATACACAACTCCTGTGGACCTGCCCATGAGACTCACAGAGGAGGTGGCGGTGGAAAGAAGGCAACTACAAAATGCCATTCATACCTCTGATGATAATTGCAGTACTGGAAGCATCTTTGCCATTGTTACAATTCTAGAGGGCTGTAGTTTTAATTTCCAGTTTAAGTTACATGGTATTGTCATATCACAGGGACTAGAGTTTCAGAAGCTCTAACTATTTTTTTTTAAACAACATGGTTTTGTTGGCTTACTTCAGAATCACGGAAAGAATAAGCTTGCAAATCTTTTCATAAAGCAATTACATGCAGACAATGATTAGATCTCATGGCACAATATATTTTTCCTATATTATTCAGTATCTTTATGATGTTCCACTGTCACTAGACAAAAGCTCTGAATAGTAATGTGACAAGTCTATTCAGGAGACAACAGTACAAGATTCCTTAACTGTGCTCACTTATATGCCACACAAACCTGCACTTAATTTTTCTGCCTGTTTTGAAAATGTGGAAAGAAATACTATTTAGATTCAACAGTGCTTTTAACACTTTATCTGTGAAATCTGCATATTGTATTTGTAAAATGAAAATGTTGAGATAGTCAGTCACATAGTTTTTCCCATACAGTGAAAATCTTATAATCTGGTTCAAAATGTCAATCTTAAAATAGAAATTAATTTCTTCTTATTAAAAAAGGCAAAAACCTGAGCAAAATACAGAGTGGAACAGGGAGGCTGTGCTATTTTTGTTATGTGGAATCTCTAACCTCATGTTTGTTTTCCCAATGTCTGCCTGAGAGATAGATCAAGACATGAGAGTGTGTTTTCCTGCCATAGTTTATTTTGCAAGTGACATTACGTAAGTATATAACAATTTTGCATTTTGCCCTGTTAAAATAATGGGCATTAAAAGAGCTAATTATCATTATTTCCAGATATGAAAATGTGCTGAGGGAGATGGCAGAAGTCATTGCTAGACCACTCTCCATCATCTTTGGCAAGTCGTGGGAAACAGGGGAGGTGCCTGAGGACTGGAGAAAAGCAAATGTCACACCAGTCTTCAAAAAGGGCAAGAAGGAGGACCCGGGTAACTATAGAGCGGTCAGCCTCACCTCCATCCCTGGAAAGGTGATGGAACAACTTATTCTTCATGCTCTCTCTAGGCATACCAGGGATAAGAAGGTCATTAGAGGCAGTCAACATGGCTTCACCAAAGGGAAGTCATGCTTGACCAACCTGATAGCCTTTTATGAGGATATTAACAGGTAGATAGATGATGGTAAAGCAGTAGAGAC
>WKFP01015563.1:1549620-1566142 GCA_011057875.1 Pterocles orientalis | reverse complement strand
TGTGACCGCCAGTGATAGGACAAGGGGCAATGGGCTCAAGCTGGAACATAGGAGGGTCCACTTGAATATGAGAAAAAACTTCTTTACAGTAAGGGTGACAGAGCACTGGAACAGGCTGCCCAGAGAGGTTGTGGAGTCTCCTTCTCTGGAGACATTCAAAGCCCGCCTGGATGGGTTCCTGTGCGATCTGATCTAGGTGTTCCTGCTCCGGCAGGGGGATTGGACTAGATGATCTTTCGAGGTCCCTTCCAATCCCTAACATTCTGTGATTCTGTGATTCTGTGATTTTAGATGGAGGCTGCAGTAGAAGTGTGATGGTTTGCAGAAGGCCACACTTTATATCGACAGCAAATCAAAGATTAAAACCAGTGCTGCCCGAATTTATCCCTGTGGACATGGGAAAAGGCCACAAGATCTTCCAAACAGAGATGGAAAACTCTTGCCATAAATTAACTTCTAATTTCACAAAGACAAAATGGTGATCGATGCTATGTATTAATCCCAAATCTATGAAGTCATTCTGGACACCTTTCCGAGGACCTGAGGGATATTCACCAAACAAGTAGTGATGATGTTTTTAATTTCAGTTATACAACGAAATAAATATACTTGTAATAAATATGCATAAATATATGTAGATGTATAAATACTATATCAGCATAAAAATAAACCAACAATAAAATCTTCACTTGTTTCTTCTTATCTCATAGAGGAATGAGCTCTTGCCTGTAGGAGTCCATTGTATTTGAAACATAACTATTTAATTCCATGTTTAGTGCAGAAAGTGAAAATTTCTGTTTCATTGCTTTTGTTCAGAATACGGATGTTCATGCTTATTGTTTATTCAGAAAAAGACTTAATTCAGATTTTAAGAGCAGTGTTTGGCCACATTACATAGTTAGAAATTTTCAACAACAGAAAGTTCTCCTTTGGTCAAATATAACCAAGACCTCAAGAAAGAAAACAATACACTTTACCTAGGTTCATCTTCAAACTTAACCTGAGTTCAAAAATCTTACTTTTGTCACAGATACTAAAATTGAAGTAGTGATATTTACTGCCCAAGATGCTGTTATTTTCAGTAAAAAAGTAATTTTTCAATACATCATCCTAGCTCCACTAAATCTAATGAATAAATTAATTCTTCATGGAACTTCAAACAGTAGGGACATGTGATTAGACAAATAATCAAATGTTGGCAGAAAAAGAGTAAAAAGTAAAAAATCATAAATTATTTAAATTACAAATTTCAGGGTATTTGGCAGGATTTATGTCAAGTCCAAATCTGGTAGGACAGATATTCTGGTTTCAGCTGAGATGGAGTTAACTTTCTCCACAGCACTTTGTAAGAGGCTATGTTTTGGATATGTACTGAGAAGGCTGATAACATACTGATGTTTATGGTTGCTGCCAGGACAGTAGATGTTTCACTGAGTTCAGGTGGACCTATACACTGCCCAAGTGTGCTAACCATAGAATCATAGAATCATAGAATGGTTTTGGTTGGAAAAGACCTTAAAGATCATCAAGTTCCAACCCCCCTGCCATGGGCAGGGACACCTTCCACTAGGCCAGGTTGCTCAAAGCCTCATCCAGCCTCGCCTTGAACACCTCCAGGGATGGGGCATCCACAACTTCCCTGGGCAACCTGTTCCAGTGTCTCACCACCCTCATAGTGAAAAATTTCTTCCTAACGTCTAGTCTAAATTTACCCTCTTTTAGATTATACCCATTACCCCTTGTCCTCTCACTACACTCCCTGATAAAGAGTGCCTCCCCATCTCTCCTGTAGGCCCCCTTCAGGTACTGGAAGGCTGCTGTTAAGTCTCCTCAGAGCCTTCTCTTCTCCAGGCTGAACAACTCCAAGTCTTTCAGCCTGTCCTCATAGGGGAGGTGCTCTAGCCCTCTGATTAATTTTGAGGCTCTCCTCTGGACTCTCTCCAACAGGTCCATGTCTTTCTTGTGTTAGGGGCCCCACATCTGAACACAGTACTCCAGGTGGGGTCTCACAGGAGCAGAGTAGAGGGGGAGAATCACCTCCTTTGACCTCCTTTGATGAAAGTTGATTATTTTCCTCTGCAGTTTAAGATATCATGGCACAATGTTTGATAGCTCTCCCACCTTGCTGTCTAGAACTATATGATAGGGCTTAATGCAAGGTAGCTTTAGGGTTACATTCCTCTAAAGTTCTGGGCTGTACTTTCTCCCATGGAGACAAGTGTCCATGTTGACATATCCTGGTGCTCACCGAAGCTGAGGGGAGATTTAACCTTCCAGGGGGAATTAAGTGGTGGAGAGTATCCAGCTGGAGAGAGAAATTTGAATTAAGTACAGTATTATCAGTGAGGAGAAACAGTGAAGAATTCAGACTTAGCAGCCTTTTAACAGCCAGTAAACAACAGCTGCAAACTGTTGTATCAAGATGAAATTGTAAGAGCACTTTAGAGCACAGATGAAATCTTAAGAGCAATTTGCAGGTAGTAAGACCCTAAGAGTCCTAATGTGCAACTTCTTGCTTACTGTAGGCCAAGAATGCCTACAAAGCATGTGGACAGTGAAATTGCTAATTTCAGTGAAAATCAGTGGAATAAGTGCAATATGTATCCAAGAGAAGAGGTGGCAGGAAGTCTCCTCCTCCCACCCCCAGCAGTCATGTGTTCCATCTGCCCCTGAAGTTCGCTGCTTCCTCCTGTCACCTGATCTGTTTACTCAACTGTTTTTTCCCCTCTGTGTTGTATGCCACCATTTTGTAAAATACCATACTCCCTCTACTCCATACCATGTCCTCTCTCTGCTCTGCTGAGACCCCACCCGGAGTATTGCATGCAGCTCTGGGGTCCCAGCACAGGAAAAGCATGGACCTGTTGGAGCAGGTCCAGAGGAATGGAACACCTCTGCTCTGAAGAAAGGCTGGGAGAATTGGGATTCTTCAGCCTGGAGGAGGATCCAGGTACACCTTATAGCTTAAAAGGGGCACATAAGAAAGGTGAAATACTTTTTTTACTAAGGCCTTTAGTGACAGGACAAGGGGCAATGTTTTTAAACTAAAAGAGGGTAGATTCAAACTGGACATAACAAATTTTTTTTACTTTGAGGGTGGTGAGACACTGGAACAAGTTGCCCAGAGAAGCTGTGGCTGCCCCATCACTGGGAGTGTTTAAGGTCAGGTTAGATGGGGCTTTGAGCAGGCTAATCCAGTAAAAGATGTCCCTGTCCATGGCACAGGAGTTGGACTAGATCATCTTTAACAGTCCCTTCCAATCCAAACCATTCTATGATACCCCCATGTGTTTTCACATGCGTGTAGTTTCAGAACCCTTTCCTTTTGGCTGTTCATTTTCTTTGGACTAGGAAGTACATCTAGAAAAAAATAATACATTTATACGTTTGTACATAGAGACACATTATGTGTGTATGTGTTGATGCTCCTGTATGGTGTATTTATACATATATAGGGACATGCAAACTAATAGAAAGCTGTAGGAATTAAGTGTGTAGAGCATTACTTGAGAGGAGCTAATGAAATTCTGTGAGACGGCCAAAGCTGAAGTGACAGAACTCCCTCTGCTCCTTGCCTGGGAAACAGACCATGCCAGCTGGTCTGCTCTGCACTTGTGCAGAGAAAAGTGAGACAAGTGGATAACATTCCACTGAAGCACAAAGCCGTTATTTGGACTGATAACTAACAGGCTCAACTTGTTGTGAAAACACTCAAGAAGGAATTTTTCTTCTAACATTGACTGGGCTTTCGTCCTCCTTTCCGTCAAGAGCCCTTGCCTTCAAACCTTGAACAGTAGAGATGCTAAGTTTTAATGCTGAGGGTCCTAGCAGCACTTTTGTGGTGCAAAACAACAAGGCAGGGACATGCCTCAGCCATTTGTCATAATGATGAGTGGTGACATAAACATACGAACCTGGCACTTTACACTAACAAAGGAAATAAAAAGGTGCAGAAAAAGAGAGGGGAATATTCCATGAAAGCTAGTGGTGACTGGCTTTCTGACTGGAAAAAAAAAAGAAATCATAAAACTCAACCAGCCAAACAAAGCTCAGAGAGGGAGAGAATGATGTCCTTTTCAAAACTTTAAAATTTTTTAAAGTGTTTTTCTTAAGGAACTGCAGCATAAGGTTCATTTACCCCAACACAGGAGTATTTTAAGGTTTTGTAATAATCTTGGTAGTTATAGTTTCAAAAGACATGTGTTGACCTGTCCGTATTCTCAGTCCAGAAAAAGTGCAATAACATATAAATGTCAAAACATTTCTTGCTTTCTTATTTTCTAATTCTGGGATCTGTTGCTACAACTACAGCAGGAAAGGCCAGGCTTTGCCAAAAGGGGATAGAAAATTATGGTGCTCCTGTTATAGTGGTTAGTAATTTCTGGTCTAAAAAATAACAAATATTGAAGCTCAGGATTTGTGTCTAATCCTAAAGTTGTTTTTGTATCTGCTTTTCACATTTTAGAAGACTTCTGATAACTATGTGGCTTTAATGTTGTTACATGACGATGTTCTTAAAGCACCTGTTATTTTTTCTATCTCAGTGCCTTCCTCCAGACTTAATAACTAAATATGTGCAATGAAGTTATACCCTTTTTTTATAATCCTGTAAACTAAGTGATTAAAACAGTCTTTTAGATCATTATTACATGCAGATTAAGTAAAGGGAGTCTATACACTGTAAGCTTATTTAATTTTCTATTAGATCTATTAAAATGGTGTATCTTTCTTTGCAAACAATACACAGACTGTTGACCAAAGCTCTAACTACAAGGCTATGATTCAGTTGTTGACCATTAGACACAGACTAAACCAAAGTGTGGGCTGACTGTGTTTGTGATTATGAGACAACTTGTGGATTGCAGAGGCTTTCCTATCGCTTGACTCATCATTGTCTGATGCTTTCTGTTTTGCTGCATGCTGTGCCATTTTACTGGGAGTACTACTCCACACAAAACAGGAGCTGATATCTGGCTAGAACAGTGTGAACTAAAAGTAAATATGAAGATGAAAACATAAGTGCTATGAAAATGATTAAAGCATGTGAAGGGCTTATGCAGATACACTATTAGAAGACAAACAAAGGGAAGACTAGAAAAATTCTCACACTGTGTTGCTGATATTTAGACTCCAGCCAGTGATTCAGGAAACTCTCACCATTTCTCACTGTAATAGAGCCTCCACTGTTATTAAATTGAACTTGCGCTGCAGAAATCTGCCCCCCCCCCTCTTTATTTTTACTTCAGTCTCCTGCAAACCAGTCTAATGTAAGCAATCATAAAATGGAGCAAGTTCAAACGCTCTTTTAGCTGGATGCTGCACAGGACCATGGAAGACGCCTGGAGAAACTTGTCTATAACAGTAACTTTAGGCTAATACTTTCACGTAGCGTTTTCTGAAAGATGTAAAGTCTGATGATGTTTGACTCTATTCTCTTGGAGAGTCAAGATTTTACAGTGCAGAGGTTGATATAATGATGCCATCATCTTCTGCATAATTTTTGAGATTTCTAGACAGCACCAGAATCACCATTTGTATTTATTTACGATTTTTATAAGTGAAAAATAGGAATCTACTGTGCCAAGATAGGTCTGCATATAATATAATGGGAAACTAACACAGATTGATGAGGTTTGTAAAGCAGCAAAAGGCTTTCATGACTATGCTCAGTCAGAGGAAGAAGGGTAACTGCTTTGCTGGAGCAAGCAAACAGTTCCAGAAAAACCTTCAATAATTCTTATAATTATGTGAGAAGCTATACAAAAAATGGTGATCACCACGAGAGTACTGAGAAATAAAATGCCTCTTTTCTTGCTCAACTTTGAGAAAAGTTATCATTTCTCATGGCCGGTCTCATTTACACAGTAAACATACAGAAGCAATGCTTTTGGTGTATTTATCTGCAGATCCCTGATGCAAAAGAACAGTTCTAGCTGTATTTTACGAACATGCCTGGTATTACAGCGGAAGGAGTCTTTAACAAGGCCTTAGCCACTTCCTCTCTTCCAAAAAGAATCAGTAATATCCATCACTACTATCTCCAGAGAAGAGCACAATTGTAGGAAAGAAAGATGTGCATGTGTCAATGCTTTACAGTATCTGTTGTTTTGCACAGTTCGTTTCAGCCTACCTACCTAACAACTCCATAGCGAGAATCTGAACAAAGTACCTTTAATTTTTCATCTCTCTTGTTTTTTAATATATTTTTTAACATGTTGCTCCTCCATTTCCAGGACTATCCCTTCTGTGGGAGATTTTATTTCAAGTCTTTTGGAATATTTCCCTGGACAAATCTCTTGATCTCTCTATTCCTCAGTTTCCCTGACTATGGAACAGGGAAAAAAATTCTTTGTACTTTGGCGTGCAGATAGAAAATACTATGTAAATTAATCTGTTTGATTAGTCTGTAGTCTTTCATTCTCTGACAGTTAGTGCTGCTGTTAATTCAATACATTCTACTTTCATTTTCATCTTGAACACCCTAATTGCATAGAGGTGACATCCTCTGCTGATTTAGACAAGAAAGGATCTTCCATCTGGAAGAACAAAATACAGCCACCAACCCATAAAACTGGCTGTCTCTTTATGTCTAAGTCATCCTTTTTCATTTAGTCATTTTATAAATAGTTTCCTGTTTGACACTGAGATATCACTTATTTCCTCTGTTAAAGCACACTTGAATTTCATTTTATTCCATGGTACCTTGAGATCAGCCATTATACAGAATTGAATTATTTGAATTGTTCATTGCTAGTTCGATGGAGTGCATAAAAACTGTTGTAAGTAGCTTAACAGACCATTGGCCTCTTATTTTAGCCAACCGTAACATCATTTGTTATTTTAATTGAATTAGAAATTAAACATTTTTCTACAGTCAAGTAAAGGATGTTGACTTTCCTTTATCTTCCTGAAATGTCAGATTTAAGCTTTTTTCATCCTGAGAAGATATAAAGTGATCTTGTATCTCTTTCTATAGGTCTGTTCCTATTCCTAATCAAATCAATACAAAATGCTGAGGGTTACTGTCTGCACTACCTGAAGGCTGATTTGAAATCCCTATCCCTTGCCCTTGGTGACTGATTGCCAAGTCTGGCTGCTAGTACAGACACCCAGATCTGACTCTAGCTGTTCCTTGTCACAGTGCTGACAGCCCTTGTCGTGGGTTAAGCAGAGCAGAGTTAATTTTTTTTTTTCCTTTTCCCTTCTCTTCATAAATAGCTAGGAAGAAGCTATGTTTTGGATTCCTGCTCAGGAGAGAATTGATAAGAGAAGAACGTTTATAGTTATTGCTAGGATGTTGCTATTTGTTCTCAAGGACATACATTCAGCCTTTTGAGGGGAAGAGACAGTCTGGCTTCTAGCCTGGGATTTGCTTTTAGGTAAAGATTGAGAAGCAGACTGACCAATTATTCCATCCCATGCACGTCATACGCAGTATATAGAAGAAGACTCTTCTAGCAGTACTGTCTTTGCACTTCCAGATTCGTCTCGCTTTGGGGAGCCTGCGTTCGCTCTCCCAAGGCCTTCCCCCCCCCTCCCCCCACGGTCGCCGTTAGCTCTCAGCCCGGGACACTCGTTTATCTCCGTTCCGTGAGTTTTGGCATCCTCCCTCTCCTGGAGGATCGTTAGCTGTTTTTTTTTCCTGCTTCGGTCAGCTCTCGGGTTGGGACGCTTGGGCTGTTATCTCCGTTCCGTGAGTGCCTCCGGGAGCAGTGCACCCCCTTTCCCCCTTTCCCCCCCCTGTCTTGGGGAATCGTCTGTGCGGTTTGTGGGGATTATTAGCTGGCAACAGGCCGAGCCTTCTTGGGGGGGGGCAGTATCATTGTCAACAGGCCGAGCCTTTTTCCGGGGGGGGGCAGCATAATTGTGTATCACCCATTCCCTCCCTCCTTCGGGGCCATTGGCTGGGAGTGGGCTGGGCCTTTGGTCATCAGGTGGGGAGGGGCAGTATCACTGTGTATCACATTGCATCTTTGTATATAGTATTATTTATAATATTATTGTAGTTTAGTAATTAAATTGTCCTTATCTCAACCTACGAGTCCTCTTTGCCATTTACCTCTTTAATTCTCTCCCCTATCATTGGGTGGGGGCAGGGACTGTGTGAGCGGGTGTGTGTGGTTTGGCCCCCAGCCAAGGGGCAACCCATCCCAGCCCTCCAACATTTCTGTGCTTCAACACACCCCTCTTCTTTGTCTTCTGAGATGATGCTGATTTGATGGAGGGTTCATAGGATGTTGGTGCAAAATCATGCCTGTGCAGATTGAATCTCTTCCTTCTCATTTCCAGCTTGTAGAAAGCCACTGATTTCTGCACTTGCCCTTGCACTTGAATACCTGGAACAGTGTAGTGTGGATATAAAGAGTTTGTCTAGAAATAAAAGTAAAAAAATAACCTATCTTTGTCCTAGTGAGGACTGGCTGCTGACACCAGACATATGTTTCTTCCCTTCTTCTCGTTTTTTAGTCTCCTGCTGCTGCAGAGGGGCAGCTGAATTCATCCTCATGGGGCTGTTTCTATCAGACTCTGGAAACAATCAGATGCAGACTTACGCTGATCACATCTTGCAGGGTGGTATGCACTCCTCAGAGATCACAGGGATTGCACTGAGTTTGAGGGATTATTTGACCACAAGTCAAAAAATGGTGCAAATTTTGAAAGCCATTTTGTAATAGCAACAGGTGAGCTACGCCAAGCAGTTAGAAAGACCTGCTATGTTGTATCACAAAAAGCACAAATACTTGAAGTCTTGTGGGGAAGGCAAAAAATTGCCTTGCTGCCTCTGGCAGTACAATACATTTATTACAGCATATTCTTTAATCTTGCTAACCATAAACTACTGTGGCTGCAACAAAATGACAAACCGGCTGCTGAATGAAGTCTTGATGATAATATGAAGCCTGAGGGCAAGGTTCACGGCAGCTTTCCAGGCACTAAGAGTCCCAGGCTCTCACTGTGCCTTCACCTTTCAGGATTGCCTAAGTGAAAGAGATCTAGGACAAACAGCATGAGTATGATGCCTTGTTTCACATGAAGATAGCCAAGAAACAACAATTCATGAGAAAACATGCCTTTCCGTATACCTCCCTCTCTCCAGTGTGCATAAGAGAATAATTCTGTTACTGTGTAATTTAGTTTTTAAGTATTGTTTTTTTCCTTTAAGCTATTGTTTCTCCTTTAAGCTATTTACATAAAGGCTGCTTCTCGCAATGTCATGGTTTCCTGATGTTACGACTACAGAAAGGAGAATATTGATAGCTAGCCAAAAAGCTGAAATCAGTATCATACATTAAGCAGTAGCTCATGGATCTCTGACTAATCCAAGTAGCAGCTTGACATTGGGTGGCAAGTTACTAATTTCCAAATAAAGGACAAGGCACAGCAGTCCAGACAGTGACATATTCCTCTGGCTTCTAGTGCCATTCTATTCTTAGTCATAACCTGCCACATAGTATCTCACCTCTGCTATGAGGATGTGCTTGTGGTTAAGTGAGAAACAATAGAAGAAAAACGCAGTAAAAACATACAAACATGTACACAGAGTGTGAACTTGTGAACATCATTGTCCTCCTAAAGAGACAAATACTTTACGGTCCAGAAAAATTATTATGTTGATCTGAATACTTGAGTTGATTTAATAGCAATAGTGACAAAGTCACAGTACTTCAAATCCTGATGAACTTGGCCAATCTTTTATGTCTAATAATTGACCTAGACCGTCTTGTCATCTTCTTTAAAATTATGTGATTAATGTGATTAATTTCACAAAAATTCTTCCAATTAACTGCAGTGAAGTGAAATCAACCATATTGCAAACTTTCCATATTTCTTGATCTTTCTACAGTTCCTAAGATGCAAAGTACACAATTTCCATTTAAAGAAAATAGCACTGAAAAAAAGTAAAAATTTTTGAAAATCTGAGAAGCTTGAAAATATGAACCTGAAAGTATACAACACTATGAAAGGACTGTGAGGAACCCAATTTTAGTGTTGTGTTTGTGGTTTTTTTTTCCTAAAACTGCATAATTCATAAAGACAAACAGCCTTTTGTGACTTAATTTGTGCTTTAAAATGCTTTCATAGACAATACTATGTGGAAATGCTTTCAGAATTGTAGCCCGATGTATCTCATCTGTGTGGTATCTTTTTCCCACAATGTATCAGGCAGCTGTAAGCCAAAACAGCAGAAGTCTCTTACATTCTGGTATAGACAAAACCCTTTCAACAGCACATCTGTACTGCTGCTCCTATTAGTACCTTACCCAATAATGTAAAGGTTAGCTAGCTGACCTTTAGCTATTTCCTATTATTGTTAGCTATTTCTTCCAAATTGGTTTGGCCTTGTCTGACTGTGCAAAGGTTAATGCTTATCCTGAAGTACCTGAAGCACAGATTTCTTTCATGCTACCTAGAGCTGCAAAAAGGTTGTAGTTTAAAGCGTGGTCCTCTCTAATTTGATGCCACAAAACAAACCCAAGATATCATCAGTAGCCAATTTTTTTCTCTACAGTATTTTGAACATTCTGTTTTGCAGTAGTGTACTTCTAAGCTTTGACAGCAGATATGAGAATGAGAGTGGGGCATGCCCCATTGTGAAACAATGCAGCTTGTTTTGAAAGGAGGCAGATCAATAGAGCTATTTGAGCCCACAGACCAGTTTAAGTTAAAATGACTCACAATCCGCGTTAGAGAGATCCGGCTTCCGTTCTCTGTAGAAGAGACATTACTGCTCTCTTTATTACAAAATCCTTATCTTCAAAAGTTTAAAATATAGTAGGCTAAAAAAGATCCAAAAAATGACATATTTTGGCACTGCTCTGTCTGAGGACAGGACTGTGAATCTTAAGAGAAGGTGGAACAACAGGATATCTCTCCTCATACCAACAGGTAATGTGTGAGAAAGTGGCCCCTCTACCCCCTGTGATTTTTCAGAACTGGACCACTGGTAACATCGTAGGGAGAAGAACAAGTAACTTATGGAACTTACGGAACCCCAGCAAATGAGCTTTTATTTTTATTTTTTTAAAGGAGTATGCTGTGTTTGTTTGTGTATGTGGGACACGTTCTATAGCTTTAAAAATTGTTGTCACTTTGGGATAAAACAGAGAGGCACTGAAATTTAAATTCAGACACATATCCCACCTGAGTCCTTGCATTTTTCCCCCCCTCTAGCAGGTGGGTTTGCATAGTCTTTACAGCTTAGGTTACTCTCAGGTGTGTGCCTAGGTTTCTTCACTGGATGAGATCTGGGATTCAGCTATAGTATAACACAGAGAACCGCAACAGGAAGATCTTAAATTTGAGCACATCTGCCCTGCAATGTAGAAACAGCTGCTCAAGGTCTGTGGGATATCCTGACACAGAAAGTAAGCACAGGGCAGCAGTCTTTGTAAATGCTGTTCAGCAAGTAATTAACCAGGGCTGTTCAGACACATTTTTGTTCAATTTTTCATTTGTTCTTACCTGGGAACACATCATCCTTCGCTGCAGAACTGTTTTCCCCAGCCAGGACTCTGACTGTGTCCCTCTCAGGTGAAAAGCTCAGATGGGATTAACCACTGCTCATTTCCTCCAGCAGAAACAGATGGGAAGGTGGGAAGAAGAGTCCATGAGTGACTGCCTTTGTTATGCGATCTCAGGATTATAACAAGACCAACCGGTCTCGAATCTTCTGCAGGCCTTGTAGTAGCCAGGCAATGGTTAGGATGTTGGAAAGCCTCTGGCAGGTAGTTTTTTCATTTTCAGGTGCCTGCATTACTGGTTAGAGCTCACAGTGTGTCCTGCAGTGGTGAGGATGGGAGGAGAGGAAGACTAAACTGAACTATTTACAGGTAGTAATCTCAGTGATACAAAAGGATGCATCAAAGAATGGAGGTAAGAGCAGGAGTTATCTCCATTGGTCTTCTCAGACTCTTTATCTCTTGCCTCACTTGTTTGGTATGTTTTGTGCATTTCTTGTGTTGGCATCTCTGTCATAGGTTGCATTCCACATCTGGGAATCAGCAGTGACTGCAAATGTAACCAACATCATTAGAAAACGATGACGTTGCTCCAAGTTTCCACCTAAAATGATTTTTTCCCTCCCCATCTTCACTCAATCATCTTAACAAGGTTTAGGAACAATGAGTCTTCCTGGCAAACAATTCCCCTCGGATCTCATCACAGTCTCATTGCTGGGTCCTTTTATCAGAGTAGTAGTCCAAACCTATTCATCAATATAGCAGCAGCTAAGGAGATAATTAGAAATTTGTTCTTTTCCACCCTGAATTTAAAAAGTAATATTTTAATAGTTTTCTGTGAATGTACCCTTGGACATTTGATGCAAAGAGAGAGGAAATTCAGGACTGAAAGAGGGCCCTGGTGTTTGGAGGCATGACAGATAACATATTACAACCTTCATAACTAAATCTCTTTATTTTCTACATTCAGTTTGAAATGGGAATGTCTCCACTTTTGCCATTTTATGCCATAACATTGTAACAAATTTTCTAAAATACAATTTACTTTTTATTAAAGAAAATAGGAATGCAACATCCCTTTTCAGCTCACCTCATGGCTGAGAACATAAACAATGGCTGCTGGTATGCAAGATATCTTCTCTTGCGTGTGCCAGAAAGAAGTAATTACAAATAGCTTTGTTGTACAGCAGAACTAGCTAATTTTGTCATACTGTTAGGAAAAAAATAATGGAAATATAAAATTGTTATATATTAATGTACTGAGGCTGTGGGAAGAATAGAAGTAAGATACATGGTGTTGTCCATGTCCTCAACTGGAAACGTGCCAAGAAAAATATTCCAGTGTTACTTCCATGCCTAGGATGGGCTGTGCTAGCCATTTCAAAGAGTGTGCCATTCATCTGTGAAGGAGAGGTTAACTTGAGAGTTGGATGGGTAGAGACATCATGGTAGTCTCTGCAAACAAGGGTTACACCAGAGAAGCCAAAGAAGAGAGGCTACCACTGCTTGCTTGTTTTGTCAAGTCTGAATAGGAGAGCCAGCATAAACATGTGGCAGAAGAGGGAAAGAAGTTATTTTCCATTAAAATTAACTGAGATTTCTTCCTTTGTAAATTAACAGATAAATGACCAAACATTAACACTTCCCTCTACTTCACTTTAGTCAGAACAGGTAATGAAGCACTGTAGTTGGTAAACATTTGCATACCTTTTCAGTATACCTGAAGTATTGGGCACTGCAAACTCGGTTTCACCCAATGTCTCTTCCTGAATCGTGGAAACTCACTTTGTATTTTGCAATATGTGAGTGCAGTTAAAATTACTCTTTCTATGACGTATTACTCTGTATTTCTCAGCGCTCTGTTTCATTTGCCATTGTCTTAGTTCAAAGCACCGTGCAAAGGTCTCCTGTGACCTAAATAAATTTGTGCCATCTGCAAACTTTGTCACCTTACTTTTCAGAAATCTCTCTCAACCACAACACATACTTTATAAATCTGCATTTTAAAAGCAAAACAAATCAGACTTGGTGGAGAATCCAAATGACAGGTTTCAGTTTCACGATAAACATTGAATTCTAGTTCATGAATCTCGGAGCTTAATAAACCTTCCTAGTGAAAATGTTGCTCTAGACTGTTACACTCTTAAGATGGTTTCCAAATGTTAGGAAGTGTGCTATTTAATTATATTACTAATGTGTTAAAATAGTAGTAATGAACAGTGAGATAAGGTCCCATTTCTCCCAATTTGCCATGGAAGATAAGGGAGTTCCACACTTCTGCTTGAAAAGTGTTGCATAACACCTGTCTCCCATGAAGGCCCACCAGATGTGAGTGTGCTGACGAAGTTTGTAGGTGCTCAGCAAGAAGCATGGGAGCAGGAGGAAAGTTAGACTAGCAAAATGGCAGAAAAGGGTGACAAATCATTCTAGAAGATGGATGTGCATCAGAAAAATGTCAGGAAAGCTAGAAATAATGTCTTCTCTTGGAAGAAACAACTTCTCTGGAAAGGTGGTCTAAATGGTAGAATCTATGCTGTAGTTTCTGTCCTTGCAATGCCTGTTTTGTAGATAAAGAGCATCATTTTCCAGAGATGTTAAACTAGCATTACTCACAGGCTCACTGATATTATATTGGGGTAGGGAGGAGCAGAAAACACATCAGTTCAGCATGAGAAAGTCCCATATTTGTAAGTATTCCTAATGCTCAGGGTGGCAAGCTATAGAGCCTTACATCAACTATATCAGCCTCTAAAAGCGCAGTAAGAATAAAAATATGAACTTAGGTGTCTTTAGCTGAACAGTGATTCCAGATTTTAAGTCCTTCAGTCTTTCCGAGGTAAACTTTAATACACTTACAGTGTCTCTGCCCCATGCTCCCATGTAGACCAGATCAAATTTGATAAATGTATGCAAAGAATGACAGCTGACACTAATTAAATGTGGAGGAAGTTAAATCCAATCACATTTCTTAAGGTAATGGAGATGATAAATGTATGCAGATCTCTGAAGAAGTAGAAATTAAATGAGGTTACACAACTCCTTCATCTGCAAATGTTAGATACCTGCAATAGTACTTTAGATGCATTGGCTCTAAAGTCCAAGGTATTTTTAATAAAGCAAGTAAACACAGTAGTCTAGATGATCCAATTGTCCTGCAATTCCTCAAGGTGTTAGGCTCAGTCATGAAAGATGTTCAACAAATAGTACCAAATACCCCGCTGTCCACACACACGTACAATGCTGGCCACACAGATCCTGTGAACTTCCCTGAATTTCAGCTAACTGTAGAAAAGAAGTGCAGCCAACCACTTTTCGAAAATGAATCCTTAAAAAATGATAAAACCAAGAAGGTGGATCCCTGGGGAATACATGCCAAAGATTTGAAAAACACTTGATTTAACATCTGTAGGTGAGAGCGGTGGACTAGCAGTTCCCCAGAGAGGCTACTATGGCCGGCAGCTGATGGTAGCTAGCAGGAGACCGCAGCTGGGGCCTTTGCTAGCTGATCCTGTAACAGCCCTTCCCTATAGGGCAGCAGGGTTATGGATAAGGCTAAGATAATGGAATTTGTATATGCCTGGCCTGTTTGCTCTGACTGACCAGAGCACTGATATCACTGTGACAGCTGCCTTCTCTACACTCTTCCCTCACAGCAAATGGTGGGCCAGTCTGTCAGCTGCATATATGTGCTTAACAGTGACATATTGGCAATTAAGGAGAGAATTATTCACATTTGTACTGTATACAGGTAAACAGTTCATGAAATACACAAGCAAGAAATCTAAATTTAGCAGAACCCTGGTGCAATTCAGGGCAGTTTTACAAAGATTTATTTTCCCTTTTGCAAGAGGAAAAAGAAACACTGTGAGTTTGAAATTGCCATACTTATTCTAATACTTGGAGTAGGTTTGTAATGTTCACTGCTTAGAGTCTTGATTAAAGCAGAAGTTCTGGCTGGTTAAGAGTAATGAATAACTAACCATTTACCAAACTAACAAAATGCAGATGAAAAGCACTAAATTTCAACACTTTTGAAAACCTCAGCAATGGATTCTATAATTGTAGTAAAAGTCTGAACATTAGTGGCATTATTCAACTCTAGACAAAGGTCAGGCTCGTGGCTTGCTATCATTTGGCTCATAAGGACAGGGGGAAATATTAATAAAACATTTATTTGAAAAGAGGAGTTAGTTAAACAACAGTTGTCATGGTATGTCTGGAGAAATTGTGCTTCAATCTCACATAAACTCTTTAAGAAAACATTCAGATTTTTTTTTTTAATGAAGTGTTTTTCTCTCCTGTAGGGCTGGAGATTGGCTTGTGAAAACTCCTGTTATGTGCTCAGACACAAGGAAGAGACAGAAAGAGCTATTTTTATGTATCAAATAAACAGATGCTGAGATTCAAAAAAATATTTTATGGAAAATCTAAACCAAAAACAGACAAAGAAGGAGCTGGAACAGCTGCTTTTCAGGAGGAGGTAGTTTCTACCCAGTGAGAACATCCATTGAAAGCATTTTAGGCCATCCTTCAGACACCATTCAGAATCCAGGTGAATTCTGCAAACCTAAAGGTTTGATGCAGATTTACTTGAGACAATTTGTGCTGCTGGATCCATTTGTGCAATTCCTGGATGCTGTTCTTGATTTTCATCACATTGGCCTTTTTTCTGCTGTACACTGGTGTCATGGGTTAAGCAGAGGAGAGTTAATTTTTTTTTCTTTTTTCCCTTCTCTTCATAAATAGCTAGGAAGAAGCTATGTTTTGGATTCCTGCTCAGGAGTAAACTGATAAGAAAAGAACATTTATAGTTATTGCTAGGGTACTCTCAAGGACAAAATACATTCAGCCTCTCTCCTCTCCACAGACAGAGCGGGGGCGGGGGGGAGAGACAGTCCGGCTTCTAGCTTGGGATTTGCTTTTAGGTCAAGATTGGGAAGCAGACTGACCAATTATTCCATCCCATGCACGTCATACCCAGTATATAGGTGAGGACCCTTCCGGGAGAGCTCTCTTTCACTTCCCTTGGGCTCCAGATTCATCTCGCTTCAGGTGCCTGCATT
>WKFP01015563.1:1534351-1549600 GCA_011057875.1 Pterocles orientalis | reverse complement strand
GGCTGGGCCTTTGGTCACCAGGTGGGGAGGGGCAGTATCACTGTGTATCACATTGCATATTTGTATATAGTATTATTTCTAATATTATTGTAGTTTAGTTATTAAATTGTCCTTATCTCAACCCACGAGTCCTCTTTGCCATTTACCTCTTTAATTCTCTCCCCTATAATTGGGTGGGGGCAGGGACTGTGTGAGCGGGTGTGTGTGGTTTGGCCCCCAGACAAGGGCCAACCAGCCACAACTGGTCTAATTCTATATCTAACCTCCAATTTGGGAAGATCAGGGAGAATATAATTCTCCTTTTTTTTTTTTTCTTTACCTTACTCAGGATCACCATCTATAAAAAAGGTGAGTGAAAGGCAGAATCAATTTTTAAGAAAGATTCCTCTTCTCAGCCCCTTTTCTCCAAATATTTCAGCAGCTTCATTTGCTAAGGTGCTGTCATCAGCAGAAGGTGTCAGCAGTAGCAGCAGGAGTTTGTGGTATTGCTACTACTGTGCTGCTGCTCCACCTGCCAGCTGTGCTCTGCAGGAGGCATGCTCCTTCTCCTGACACTTTTTCTCATGAGAAAAAAGCAGGAAGGGGTCCTGTTTCTTAGCTGAGGAACTGGCAGGATTTTGGGGGGTTTATCTATACTTGGTATCTATCCCTGAAGATGCAGCAGCACATGTTTATGAAGCCCTGTCTGTAAGACATTACTTGTAGCTCCATTGGCTCACTAACTTTTAGCCCTTTTTCTAGCCCATGACAGTGGCTCTTCCCTGATCTCAGTATATCTTTCACCTGTTTAGTTGTGCTCAACTTTGTATTTTCAACCTTTCTTTTGCAAACACTAGTTACAGAGCAGTTCCATCTCAGAAACTGATTTTCTGAGTGACCTTCTATATCAATTTTCTCATGTCACTGTAATACACAAACTTTTCCAGTGTCCCCTTTTGCTTAAAAAATAAAAGGGAAGTCAAATTGCATCTTAAAGAGTGTACCATTTTAGAAATAATTTATTCAGACCAAGAGAGAAAAAAGCACTAGCTTTGGCAACGGTAGTAGGTACTTTTT
The DNA here is from genome assembly GCA_011057875.1 of Pterocles orientalis. Taxonomy (NCBI): domain Eukaryota; kingdom Metazoa; phylum Chordata; class Aves; order Pterocliformes; family Pteroclidae; genus Pterocles; species Pterocles orientalis. Next base: position 1,548,544 of record WKFP01015563.1, on the reverse strand, counting down.
AATATATAGCTTGATGTTCACTGTGAATTTTCAAAAACTAGGAGTATATCAGTCTTGCTTAATACTTCCCTGGACTGTTATATACATTCCATTACAGATAAATGGAAGAGCGATTTCTTTTTCTCTGAGGCTAGCTACACCTAATGCTCAGTGACCATCTGTGAATGTGTTTTTGCAAAAATTAATACTGAGGCCATGGTCCTCACGTGTTTGTGCAATGATCTGCAAGCTTAGGGCATGTCATTGAGAGACACAGTTCATGGGGTTCAACTTGTTCATATTAAAACTGAATCAACACTAATTTTCAATTGAATGTTCACAGGAAGTCTGTACCTTTCAGCATTTCTTGTTAACAGCGTACTGAAGTCTTCATGGAGTATATGTATTAGGTCCAGACATGTGAGTCAGGTTGCAGGACCATAGGAATTAATTGTGCTTGTACATCTCTACTACTATTTCGTGTAGTTTTAGCAAAGAAAATATCGTTTCTACTTTAAACTTCCTGGCAAGCTTTTAAAATATTTCAGGGAAAAAGTAACATGATTTGTTTGTATCGGTCAACTCTATTTCTTCTTAAATGTTGCATTTCCTAGTGAACTACTGTGTTGTCAGTTTCCCAAGGACCTTTCATGATCTCCCTCTTAAGATTGTAAAGGTCTTGAAGAACTTTCACAGTTGCAATTCTTTCTTCTTCCTTCCCTGCCTTTTTATTTTGTCATTTTGAAATCGTACAGTTTCAAAGTATGATAGTGCAGAGGCAAAATGTCATTGAAATTAAGCACTCGTATTTTTCACATTAAGATTTTGTAGTTTGTAAGTATGCTCTAAAAAGCCAGGTAGGGCTTTTGATATTCACTGACTTCTTTTCAAGAGAACTATTGCATAGCCCTACAACTCTCCTTATTATTAACTTTTCTTATGGTACATTCTGCCCCTTTCATGACTTGTCTTGCTCTGATTTTTTTTTTAAGACAGAAAAAAATAAAAAAAATAATTTGACATTTAAGATCTTGCTTTGTAGCACAAGGTAGGACTTTGGCTACAGAGGGACATCTCTCCTTGTTTAATTAATTCTATTCCTTGACATTTCTGTCATCATGAGGCAAATTTGTTTGTGGTGCTTAACCTTTAAGTATGATACGAATTTTCAGAAGAGTCATGCAGTGGTCAAAAGCAACTGCACAAAAAACATTTAAACTCTCTCCTCACTTATTAATCAAATTATGAAAAGAGCCTTTCCTCCTTTCTTTCCTTCTTTCCTTCTTTCTTATCTCTCTCTGCTCCCCTACTCCATCTCTTTCTCCTGGAAGATTCAGAAGGATAAACAAACCATACAGTAGGTCATCTGTCAGTGACACCCTGAGAAGACCACTTCTGTAGCATGCCTGGCTCCACGATAGTCTTGTGCTGAATGGCCTCATGCCTGCAAGGCTTACATTGCTGGTGAGACTCTCAGCATGTGGGGCTTTGCTTTTCTCCAGATTATGAAGAGGAGAAAGATTTTTTGGTTTTCACTCTATTTCATCTACTTTTATACAACATGAAGGACCCTTGAAATAAAGGGGTGACTTGATCAGAAAGACAAGTGTGAGTTAATTGTTGTTTGTATTGTACAGGTTATTTGGAAGCTCTGGTCAGGTTTAGGATGCCATTATGGGCACACCTGCTGTCTATACCCTGAAAGATGTCATTTGAAATTAAATGTGATAGTAAAAGATACGGAGTACAGCCTTTTTAAAGAGAGGGATGTTAGGCCAGAAACGTTGCAAAACCACCCCTTCTTCTATTCTGTTGAACTCACTGTGTCAGAGGCTTCCAGACCCAACAAAAGGTCTACATCACAGTAGCTTAACTCACATGAATTGTTCACATCAGTGTTGCTTTCCGTAGAAATATTTGTTTAAGAGGTTACACCACATTATTTACAAAACATAACCATGAGAATGTCTTGGAAAGATGTCAAGACTGTACTTTTCGTATGCCCTCATTTTAGTTTATCTGTTTACAGGATTTCTGCTGATTTTTTTTAGTTCCTTATGGTTCACATTCACAGACTTTTACCAGTTCTGATTTAGTTTAACAAAAGTTACACTTGCCCTTCCCTCCTTTTGCTCCTCATTGCAGTATTTTAAAAATAGGAAAAGGAAACTGAAATATGTTGTGTTCTCTTTTGTTGACACTTCAAGTACCCTTACCAATACGAGGCACTTACTGATGAGGAACAAGTGCTGTGAAAACCACTGAATTTGCCAGCAGAGCTCAAGAGAAATATGCTTATTTCTTGCTATATTTTTGAATTTTATTGTTCTTAGCTGATAATCCTGATATTGGAAGAATTATATAGGTTAGTGAAAGTATAGGTAGGCAGTATTTTTCTCAATTGTATATCTTTAACATTCAGGAAAAAATAGTGATCAGAAAGTGAAGACTAAATGAGATGACATCCTTTATATTCAGGTCATTTTGAGTAGTGCCTTACTTTGACCAATTGTGTTTAGACCATTTTAGCCCTCTCTATCCATGTCTATTCGTGGGGAGACAGACATGTGATGGCAGGACTTCAGATGGACTACTGCATTTGTTAACTCTCAAAGTATTCTTGTGACAGTGACCAGTAAGACTGCAATAATGGAGATAATGGAGAGATAACAAGGAAGATAATAATCAGATTGGTTGCAACTAAATGTTCAGCATCTGTCATACCATCAACACTACTGAACACTACTCACATGTCTTTGAAAATTGAGAACACCACCTTTTAAAAATAGATAGATCCATAGACACTGATGGAGTCCTATAACAACGTTCTGTATTAAAAAGTGAAGATACTGCCAGCATCCCGGGCCAGGCTGTCCCTGGGAACACCCAAGAAAAGGTGTTTGAGGTATGGAGATGTTGTCTGTAACAGGGTCCGCTTACAGATCTTGGCTTTTTAGCTCAAATATTAGCAACTCCCGAGGTTAACCCTTGAGGAACCTGATTCGGCACTCGTGTTGGTTAAGATGTCAACTGTCATGAAGAAAACAAAGTCTCTCTGGAGCTGCTGCGGACACCCATCTTTTGTAGACTAATTGCAAAATCTTGTACATAAAGCATCAAGTAGTGGTACACTCTAAGTCAGCAATAAACAGTCAAGATAATAGTCTACAATCTTCCAAATAATTGTCTGATAATCAATGAATCAATGATGTCAGAGGAGGAGGGGATGGAGAACCTTTTTGTTTGTTTGTTTGTTTTTTACTGCATATGAGAGGGGATCAGCAGAAGATTTAAATATGGATTTTCTCTACCAAAAATTGAAAGCATTTTAAAAGGCATTTAAAAGGATTTTGGGTGGTGTTAATGAGGGATTTATTTTTTACATTATATATATCACACTGTACTTATGTCAGTCCAGCACTGCCATTTTGCACAGTATGTCTCAGACACTGCAAAAAGTATGAGTACATGGGTGTAAGAGATATCTTAATATGTTTACACAAAAATAGGCATTAACTGCATTATGCATCTCAATACTGCAACTGACCCTGAGCAGCATAATCTTGGCTATGCACAAAGTGCTTTGTTTCCAGCCTAGAGCTATATACTTGACTTCCACCTGACTAGAGACAGGGTAGGAAGATGAACAGCATCAGTGGGAAAGTAAACAAGTTAAATGAAATGTGGGAAAGCAGTAATGAAAAGTGGTTATTAAAAAAATTGCTGTCACCATACAATGCTTGGAAAAATTGCCCCTGATTTATAATTTCACAGAGATCTTGCAGACCAGTAATTACAGGAAGTTCTTATTTAATGAAGGTGAGAGCACACGGGAAAATTCGTGTTTACACTATTCCCACTGCCCCTCTCCTAGTGGAAATGTATGGCTGTGAATTCAGATATGAATCTCAGAGAGCTAGATAAAAAGAACAGTTGAAAACAGATGGCAGCAGTTACAACTGGCATATTCCCAGTTGGTGACTTTAGCATTTAGAAATGAGCATCTGTTCTTCTTCCCTATTGCAAAATGGTTTTAACTCAGAGGTGTCAAAAATATGTAAGTTGTTGTTTTATTCATTTTTGTTGCTTACTGACTTTAACGACTTATATAGAATGAAAAATACAATGTTTACCTGTGTGACAGGGGAATCAAAAAAGAAATACAGGTCTCTGATGCAGAACCTGAGGTTGTAAAGAATAGGGGGGAGGGGAAGAGGAAATTGTGTGGTTTTATGCTAATACCAGAAAAAAAAGTGTTATTGAAAGCTGAAGCTGTACAAACACAAAGTTTCAACTTTTGCACCAGGTTTCTGATGTGCTTTTTAGGCATCATCTTCCTTTTTTTAACTATTAATAAGCTATTAAAAAAGATATACTTAACCATCTTGCTGCTGTGTCATCTAAAAGTACTGAAAATTACAGTTCTGGTTTGAGAGAAGATCAATATCTGTTTGAGACTGATTCTTACTTTATTAGACAGTGGACTCTTAAGTAAGGCGGAACCAGGTATCATTAAAACTGAAAAAAAGCCCCTATTTCAAGTCAGGTTTAGTTCATGTTATTTATTGTTTCTAGCATCAAGTAAGAACTCTGTGAAATGAAAGCATTCACAAACAAGATTTGTAAGACAACTCTATGAATATATTTTTCCATTTATAGCCAGAAATGGCTATGACAGGTGACAACCTTTATTTGTTGTGACTATGCATAAAATCATGGCAATTATGCTTTTAAGCCTGAGGCTTTGCTATTGAGTCCAGATGAGAGTGAGGGTCCATCTGGATGGATCTGACCATGAGATTAATTCTTTGGGGCACAATTCTTTACGTATCTTTTGCAACATTAATGCTTATTGTAGGGGCAATGCAATAGGCTTTGCTGCTACAAGATACTGAAAATGTGTTTGCAGATCACGACAGAGGTAGATTGAATTATTTTTCTGATTCCAGACTTCTTAAAATGAAAGACCACAAGACAGAATGAGAGACAGCTGACCGTCTGCCTAAAGGATTCTCTGATCTAAAATATGTCAGGGCTCTGTTATGCAAATTAATTGTTTTAAGCTGTGACACTTTCAAGGTGATAATCCTTTCTGTATTTTTTGAACCTTAGTGTGTTTTTCTTTTGGTTTTGGAGGCCTCTGGGTTACTCAAATCTGGTTTGAGTGGAAGCCAGGTAATTAAAAGTGAATACTGCTAAAACAAAAATTATGCTAGTTGGTGGAATGGAATTGGAAGATGTGAAAGACCCGATGGTCATTGTTTGGGTTTAACAGTTTCTGTCCCTTTTGTTTGTTTACTTCCAGGACTAGTGATCTTGTTTAATCTTGAGCCATTTGGAGAGCAAGTTAACACAAAGGGTGCAATTTTTTCTATTCTGATTAAGCAAGTATACAAGTTTTTCATCAGATGTCATCCTTGGGAGGGTGATGAAAGTCTGATTCTTAGAGATGGGACTATTGGAATATGACATTTTGAGTAACTCTGCAAGATCTCTCAGACTGTAGACTTTCCTAGGCCTTGTAATGGGTGGTCATATGTGAAAAGTTGAAGAGCAAGTTTTGACACAGGAGATGTTTTATTCATATTCACTATGTAAACCAGTGTGTTTGGCTAACCCACCAGTAGCATATCTGTTGCTCGTGTTCTCAGGAATTCCCAGGAACAGGCATATACTACAACTGGAAATGTAAGGAAATAAAAATAAGCATGTCACCATTGCTGATTAGAAATTGGTGTTGAAGATTCTTGCTTCACATCTGTCCCTGGTTTCAGTATTTAAAATCTGACAATCTTTTCTGAGAATAATGTAGTGCATTGCTTGCTCAGTCCTGTAATTTTATTTCTTCCCTTACAAATTAACTAAGTCCTTGAGTTGCACAGTAATAAGGGTTTCTGAAAGAACTATTTTTGTTTTAATTGAAAGAAGCTCGCTGTACTTTTTGAATGGCATCATTTTTTTCTGTATCTGTCTCCTTTCCTTCTATGAAAGGAGACATCCTTATGGAAATGTGTAAATGTTGTGAAAGTATTTAGGGAAGAGTATTTATTGAGAAGTACTCTGCTTGTGTAAATACCACTACAGCTAGTTACATTTGTGGTCAGGTCATTAGCATTCATGTCAATAATAGGTACTGCCAAAAGCCATCTATCAGCTTTGCAATGTGGTGTTTTGGTTTAACAGCTGTGATTGTCTGCCTGAGTATTCATGCAAAAGTAAAGTGTGCTGCATTTTTATGATTAAGCACTCAGAGGATCGAATCTACCCCAAAACACTCCTACCTGGCTATGTTGAACTTCATGTACACGTGATCCTAGTTGTGAATGCTCGTGTAAGGTTGAAGTAGCTCCCTTTTGGCATTCAAAGGTACAGATAAACCAGACATAGAGGGTATAATTCTGTCTTTTAGCCTCAAAGTGCTGTTATTTTGTGACACAGTTAGTGGACTGAACATAGAATTTCAGGGCAGGAGGGAAATGATCAGTAATAATAATTAACATGTATGTCTGTGGTGGTTTATGTCTTGTATTCAATGGAAACCTGCCTTTAACCTTTGTTCCAAAACACTGACTTTGCTGACCTGTATTCTTCTTTGTCAAACACTTCTGTTGATTCATAAGGATGTAACTAATTTGGTCTGCATGGTGGCAACTTCACTGCATTTGTCTTTGAACTGAGTTTTTATTATTTTTAGAAAACCTATGAAACTCTAATGTATGATTATATGTACAGTTTGGTGCTGTTCTTAATTCATAAATAGAGCTGAATTAGCTGGTTTAAACCCAGGTTTTTACTTTGTTGAAAAAAATATTTTGTGATTAAGTTAAGCTAAATTGAAGCAGTCTTTCTTAAAAAAGGGATGTTTACTAAGACATATTCAATTTATTTAATTTGGCTGGAAAACCAATTAAACTAGATCACTATTCTGAGAGTTAGCAAGGCTCAAGGTGCATAATTGGTCCGAGTTGTCTGACTGTCTCAACTGAAACTAAAAAAAATTGAGTCTCTAATGGAAAATCTCTGCCCTGTAGGTGTCTGTATCCTTCACAGTTTGTGTACTTGATATCACAGGCAGTAAGAATATTAGCATTACAGGGTGAAGATGATTTGCATACATACATCTGAAGGCTATAGGCAAACACCATTGTCAGCAGAAATTTAGTCCTGGACCTTTAGCCTGTCACCTGGATTTCTACCTGATGGTAATGCAGATAACTTTCTGTGTGTATTAATCATGACAATGGACCAAGGCCATATTTTAAAGTCATGTATTCATTTCATAATTGCAGAGAAGTGGTATTTAACCATAATCAGGTTACGAAGATCTTGACTCTTATGCATAGCCCAATCTATTAGCCCAATGATACGAACTAGCTACTTATGTCCAGATCTAGCATTTTGCCTATCATAGTGATATAATCTTTATTATAATGGTTTATGTTTTCCAGATCTATCTTTTCTTTCATATCACAGGCAGCACTACAACAGCTCCATTTGTCAACAAATTACAACAGACACTGGAGAGTAAGCAAGACATAAAATGAAGACACAAAAATTACTGTCATCAAGTGATTATTAGTGTCTATAAATGATAACAGGAACATTTCAAAACCACAATTAAGTAGCTATGTTCTATATTTTAATGACTTTCTGGGATACTGATACAAATTATTGTACAAGTTCCTGTTTGTTCCTGCAGGAGTAAGTGTATATGAGAGCATATATTTTTCAGTGTATATATGAGCATGATAACTAAGCAAACAATTTGAAATAAATTATTGTATAGAGCTAAGTGGGTTTTTTTATGTGCATGTCTATGAACAAATTGCACACATTTCTAACTGCCTCTTGATATGGAAAATTCAAACCACTACTTAACAGTAGCTACTGACTTGGTGATACTGTTTCAGCCATCGACTGGAAGGGTTAAATTGTTAAAATGAGATTATTGGTGTGAATGCTTGTGCAAAGTGCATTTGTCTTCTGTGGCTATCCAAACAACTCATTCTCATCTGTGCATTTCTACTGGCAGAATCCATTTAGATTAGTCTACACTAAGACAGAAGATATTGACTGTCAATACAGAGTGGTGTTGTGATAGGTAATCTTGATTCCCTCTGCTTTCTTTCCCTACATGTGCAAGTTTGATCACTGGAATCCCTGGCCAGTGCAGCATAATTAGGATTCCAAGCAGAATGAGGAAGCATCTGCTTTCCGTTTATTGCAGACTTGCAAATGGAATAAATACTCCAAGAGTTAGACGCATGTCTGTAGTTGCAAATGGTACTGAATCAGTTCTGCCACTGACACAATGATGGTGGTGTCCAAAGCTCTTATATAAGCCTCCTTCTTGATAAGTTTTTTTCTGTCTCATGCTCATATACTGCTAGTAATTGTGTGAAGCAAGGTTAAAGCTATCCCAGTTTGAAACTAGTTGCTGATTTTGGAAGATCCATCTTTAAGATGAGGACTTTTACTGATAGTCTTGGAAAAAGGTTACAAAAGGAATGCCAGAAGAAAACGTGTGAAACAGTAAGCAAGATTTGATACTCTGACAACAAGCAAAACTTCTCTTAGAGTCCCTCCTGCAGAAACTTTGAACAGTTGTTCTGTTTTAGGATTGTCCCTCAAACTTCCAAATTCAGGTGTGTTAGGCTGACAGATCTCACTTTGTCCTGGTATGCTTAATAGTTCCCACAGAATCAGAACGGTTAGGGTTGGAAGGGACCTTAAAGACAACTGAGTTCCAAACCCCTTGCTATGGGCAGGGACACCTCCTGCTAGACCAGGTTTCTCAAAACCTCATCCAACCTGGCCTTGAACCCCTTCAGGAACAGGGCATCCACAACTCCCCTGGGCAACCTGTTCTGGTGCCTCACCACCCTCACAACAAAGAATTATTTTTTTGTATTGAATCTAAATCTACCCTCTTTCAGTTTAAAGCCATTAACTTTTGTCCTATCACTGCATGCCCTTCTAAAAAGTCCCTCTCCAACTTCCTTGTAGGCCCTCTTCAGGTACTGGAATGTTGCTATAAGGTCTTCCCAGAGACTTCTCCAGGCTGAACAATGCCAGGTATCTCAGTTTGCATCATAATTGGGGTGAGATGACATTCACAGGGCTGGACCCATGATGCAATTCCTGTCCAGGCAGAACTTGATATGCCAAAGAGATCAGATTGGTGAGAATGCAGGTATTTGAAGGAAGGTTTCTGAAATCAGTTCTTTATTTTGAGTGACAAAGGGAGCAGCCCTTTGATACTTTCTCAGTGTATATCTGCTTCTTTTTGACATGATAAATGTCCAGTCACTCTGTTAATTTTTATTCCTGGATTTTCATGTAACATTTATCATGAGAGAACTGGTGTACCTTTGTCAATATTTAGACCTATTGATATAACTATATTATTACTTTGCTTTTTTATTTTTAAAATCTCTGGAAATATCGTGGTAGATCTTCTAAATTGTAGAGTAGCCTCTAGCGATGCATGTTTTTGCTTCTGAATATAAAATCTGTTTTTTGTATCAGAATAATCACTTAGCCCTTCTAATTCTACCATGCCTCAAAGAAAGCAGTCCTTGGTATTTTTCTGTGGCTACCAATCCGTGTTAAGAAACAGAGGAAACAGGAATTACAGTGTGACAAGCAGTATGAAGCTTGCAAAGGGTTTTGACTAGGAGCCAAAGGAAAAAGTTATTTCTTCACTGGTGGAATAAAAATTCAGGCTCACAAAGACGAAACATACAGAGCTTGAGCTTGTTTACATATTTTTTATTTATTTCTTTGATTAATTTCATTTTCTGGGCTTAATGCAAACTTTTCTTAGAGCTCATGTATTAAATATGGACGAAAGGTACTTCATGTAGTAAAGTTGATTCCGAAATTACATTGTTTCATAGCTGCACAAAGGGATCCATTAATAAGATGTCAGTATTATTATTTGTGTGTATTATTTGCTATATGGTCAGATTTAGATATAATCTGAAATTGATTGCAATAATTTTAGACAAATAGTTTTGCTCTTTTTGAAGGTACATGGTATTACCATGCTGTGTAACGAATTCTGCAGCATGAATTTTTCTTTACCCAGTACTCTCCTTAAAGGGCAGCACTTGTGGCTGTGCTTCTGAGAGGTGTCCTATCTGTCTCCCCTTTGCCCTCAGACAGCAATAATTAGTGCCATCCAATGATTGCATATTCTCTCCTCTCTGTTTGTAGTAGGCAGGCTCTGTGCAGAGGAGCCACCACAGTCAGTGTCTGCTCTCCTGTTTGTGGAATGACATAAACCATCTTGAGTGTCTTTGATCCTCTTGTCTGGTACCTACCGCACAATGAAAGAAGCAGATCTTGAGGAAGGCTGCCATCAGGTTGTAAGCAGGCTGGTGGCTGCAATTACTGAAGGCTGTACGTCTGTGCTGGATGGGCCATGAGGGGTCGGTTTTGTGATCTAACCCAAATGCCACGTTGCCACTGGGGATGAGAGATATCCCATCTCTGCTGCTGTGAGCTTGCACGATGGACGCAGAGAGGACTCCTCTCAGAGGGGGCTGCTTATGAGTAGACTTTTTTTCTCTTAGAGCAGATGATTAAATGCCATGCAAACAGTTCCCAAGGCGGAGAAGGTTTTGTGTTTATGATATCACCACTCTCTTAGCAACAACAGAGCAGCTCTGACTTGTGTAGCAGAGACACATTAAGGTTTGGAAAGCAAGTGTGCATGAAAGCAGAAAATCTTTGAGGGTGTGGACTTTGAGGATATCATGGTACTACTCACACAGGCGTAACAAATCTCTAACTAGCTGTGGACAAAGATAGGAGCAAAAAAGCAGAAGGATTTCTGGCTCACCTGCCCCTATCCCTCCTACCTATAGACCCTTCACATGCTGCAAGGTCACCCTTGTTTAAGAGAGTACATTTATACTACTTCTCTCACTTAGTTCCTTCCTCCCTGCACGTACTGTCAAACTAATTCCTGTCCTTAGGTGCCAAAATCAGAATTTTGCATTTAAATGAATGGTTGCTTGACAGCTGGAACACAGGTATTGGTGTTTGTTGCAGCCCATCTATCTGCACTTGCAGCAATTCAAGGCCTCTAGGTCACTACTCAATTTGTTGTATAAATCAGATCTCCAAAAGAATGGGGGAAGGGAGATTTTATTGTCCTCTCTACCGTGTTGTTTAGAATTGTGTCCAGAAAGGCTTGAGGAAAAAAACCAAATAGAAGGGACTGAGTGCCTTGTGTTGTACAATCTACCGTTCTGTGTGTCTATTTAGTTTTCTTTATTTTCTTTCAACCATATGACTAACCTCACCTCTTTGTGTTCAGCAGCTGAACAAAATGCACAGTGCTATATTCAGAAGCACCCACTCATTCAAAGAGCAACCCTCTGGGGGCCAGGAATCACGAAATCCTTCTCCATAAAGCAAACTTAAAAGCAACAATTTCAACAAATGCCTTAGAGCAAGTTCACAGCCAGAACGAAAGGGAGACGGAGAAAAAAATAAAACAAGCAAAAAAATCCCTAACCCAACTCTCTCATTGCATATTTTGTTTCTGTACCACCAGCTACATTACTAGTAAAAACAAATAAAAATATAAGCGATCATTAGGAAAGACAGACAGATGGACTGAGTTTTTAGGCAGAGAGGTGGAGGCGGACTCGCATTTGGAAATGAGCATTCAAATCTGGAGCTTGAACATTTCAATAACCTCTGCAATATTTCCCGCCTCCCTCTCCCTCCATGGGGGCACTGTCAGAAGACAAGAGGTAAAGTCACTGCTGTTGCTGCTGAGCCTGTTGCTCTCACTTGCACAGAGGAAAATATTCAAGTCAAGGGACACCTCGTATGTGAGGCCATTGCCTGCTGCCAGTGACGGTAAAGGTGATAGGTGTTGCAGAGAAGAATAATGCAGAGAACAACAGCAGAAAAGTTCAAGGAGTGAGAGGTACCTCCAGTTAGTTTTATGGTGTACGTCGCAGCCCCAGCAAGCTGGCCTAGCACAAGATACTACTTCTACTGACAGACAGAACTTCCCTTACACCCCTCGATCATCATCCCAGCAGCTTTGCTCTTGTTGTGGTTTCATGGACAAGGTGGAAATGTATTTGGTTCATTGAGCTTTTCCACTTTATCCCAAAGGGGATGCCAATTCATGTCCTCAGCCCACCTCTTGTTTGTGACCTTAGGTCAAATCCCATCTGTTTATTCCTATCTAGATGACAAATGCTGGATTCGGTCTGGGACATGATGGCATTTACTCCAGGTCCAGGTGATGATTTGATTGTTATAGAACCAGATGCCTTAAAATAAGTCCCTCTGTGGCATCCTTTTTCTTCTGAAATGTTACGGATCGCCTGACCCATGCAGAAAAATCAACACACCTCATGGTTTGAATGCAGCCTTTATAACTAGTTCTGCAAAAAAGTTTTTTCCTTGTCAGCTCCAGAGCACTTAACTGTAAGAAGTAAGTAGCCATTGATTTTTCTTTTGCTCTCCAGGCAGGGAAGCAGGAGCCTGCAGAGCAGAATTGCCTTCCCAGGGCCAAACCACAACCCCTGCAGCACCTCCACTGCGTTTCTCCCAAATGCCTTTGCTGTGTCCTGACATGCCCCAGGGAGGACGGGGAAGTTGGACAGGGATTCAGACTGCTCCCCATGTAGCTGACCATGTGCTTCTCTCTCTGGTTCATGTACTTTTCATCTTGAGCCCTCCTGCTGCCATGTTTTTTCCTGACTGATACTTTGTTCTGTCTCACTTCTGCCAGCAATCTTTGTTTCAAAGAGATAGCGATGTACATGGCAAGACCAGGGGACCTAGTCCTGCAGGTAATCTACCTACATGGAGTTCACCTCTTTTCCCAATGTCATTTACCCTTCCTGAGGGTCTGACCCACAAATATATTGTTTTAAAAAGTAACTTCACCTGGAAGATCTGTAAAGTAAGCAAAAGAACACTTTCAGTAAGATCTTTAAACTTTCCCATATACATTAAATACACTCCATACTTCAGAAGGAAAATAATTTACTTTTTTATTACCATTCCCTTCCCTCCAGTCTTCTCAGGATAAATTTAACTGCTGATACTTCTAGAAATTGAGAACAGTGAACTTTTACCTATAAATAAGACCTAGGCATGGAGATACTGTCACTCTAAAGGAAATGTTCTTCTCTCTTTTATTTGTTACATCAAATATTTAGTTTCTTTAAACAAAATCTGGAGATAGCAATTATTTAATAGACTTAGTTTAGATTAAGAAATTGCCATTGATAATTTAATTTCATTATTGTGTATAACTACATAATTTTTCTTAGATACTACACATGATTGTGTAAAATACCTATGATTATTTGTGGTGATAATCTGTGCTGTATTTAAAAACAAGTAGCAAATAAAGCAGGACAGCTGTTTAGCAGAATCAGCTCTAAAAGACCTCTTGAATATGTCAAAGCATAGAGGCAAAGAAGGGAGGCACAGGTGTTACCCTCATTATGCCATCTTCTGCTGAAATTTCTTCCAATATGGTTGTCACAAGGGATGTAAAAGAAACAATGAGACAAAATTCATAGCAAGAGGGCTTGGAGCCTGCAAGTCATTGAAAAGTGATGATGCCTGCAAGGGGCCAACAAAACAGGGGATATGTTGGCACTTCCCTAGTTTAGCTTTGTTAAAAAAACACGGAGGGGCATTTGAAATGATGGCTTTATCTCTTCCCTGTTTTCTGTACACTCCTGTCTTTCATAAGCCCCCAGACATCAATCAGCTTCTTTTTTTAATTGATTGCATAATGCAGCATTCCTTCTTCTGAGCACTGGAGATATGTGTTCAGATTTTCCTCACAGTAAGGAAGGTTAAAAACTTACCTTTTTGAAAATGAAAGCAGAGATTCTCACATATAATTACACAATGACGTGGGCTGGATATTAAATAAAAGCATCAGACATCATGGAACTTGAAATAGAAATGTAGCACTGGGACCCCAAACTGCTCGGGGATCCCAAACCTCGCCTGCAAACTAGAGCAGCTAGCGGCATACCTCGGTGGTGTTAGTGGAGCACTGCAAGAGGAGCATAAGGACCATATCACAGCCCTGAATCCAGGGTGAGGGTCAGGATTCTTTAGCCCTTCAGGATAAGTCAGCAATGACCTTTCTGTAAACAGAAACTCATGTAAGGTACTGCAGTCATACAACAGTGGCCAGCCCTCACTGTGGTG
>WKFP01015563.1:1511826-1534331 GCA_011057875.1 Pterocles orientalis | reverse complement strand
TGAGAGAGCTGGGTCTCTTTAGTCTGGAAAAGAGGAGACTGAGGGGTGACCTAATCAATGTTTATAAATATGTGAAGGGTGAGTGTCAGGAGGATGGAGCCAGGCTCTTCTCTGTGACATCCAGTGATAGGACAAGGGGCAATGGGCTCAAGCTGGAACATAGGAGGTTCCACTTGAATATGAGAAAAAACTTCTTTACAGTAAGGGTGACAGAGCACTGGAACAGGCTGCCCAGAGAGGTTGTGGAGTCTCCTTCTCTGGAGACATTCAAAGCCCGCCTGGATGCGTTCCTGTGCGATCTCATCTAGGTGTTCCTGCTCTGGCAGGGGGATTGGACTAGATGATCTTTCGAGGTCCCTTCCAATCCCTAACATTCTGTGATTCTGTGTGATTCTGTGATTCTGTGATTCTGTGGTGTCTGACTTGAGAGAAACTGGAGGGAACATGGGGCAATGAAAATTTGACAACATCCTGCAATAATAGTGTTGAGGTGAAGATCTTTCAGGACAAGTGTTTTACTCTGAAGAATGTAAGTTTATGTCCTCTTGCCAATTTGCATCTACTCTTTCTCAGATAGTCTTCTTGATGCTGGACTTTTTGTCTTCTTACTGTAAGCAAATGAAAAGTTGTACCCCTATGCAACTTATTGTTTTATTGGATATGAAGCTTCTTATTTAGCCTTGGATGGACAGTGTTTCTGGTGACTTGGTCACGAGCCATGTGCTATAATTAAGGATTTACTGTTCCCTTAGCTACAACAGGACTATGCAACAGTGTAGACAGCACACCATTTTCTCTTGAAATGTAAGTTGCTTTTGCAGAGACATGGAGAAGCTGAACTGGATAGAGGCTGTCCAGTGGTTGGGGGCGGTTTTGGGGGTGTTCTTAAGTGGTGCAAGTTAGACTGAGATGAGGGAATTGCTCAGGCTGGCTGCACAGATGACTGTGGAGGCTGGTCTGGTGTGGGAAGAGCTGTATCTCTCCTTACACGTTTGCAGGGCATCTGTGCTGGCAGAGCACAGAGGTGTGGCTGGTGGAGATGATGAGAAATCAGTTCCCCAGTCAAGAGCTCTAGAACATTGAGATGAATTTGGTCAGTATAGCAGGATCTCTGAGTTTGCTTTGCAACGAGAGGCTGTGATGTGTAGGAGTGGGGAGAGCTAAACAGTGCTGAGGGCACTGAGTGCATGTGGGTGGATGGGTTTGAGTGGAGGACAGAGGATGTGATGTTTGATTGATTGAGAGGATTAATAATATGATTTTCCTCAAACATTACAATAAAAAATAAAATTGCTAATCCTGCATTGATATTGTTATCACTGGGCTAGAAACCATCATCCTCATAGGAAGAGTAAATTTCACAAGAACACATGAAACCCGGTTAGAAGTAAAAATTCTGATAAAAATAGAACCATCACAGGCATTACACAATATTGCAGAAAACACTAATCAAGCTAAAATAAGGTGCTTGGAAACTAGATTTTTTTCCTCGTGGGAAAAGTGCCCAAACTACTCAGACTTCCAATCTTTATCCCTAAAATTACTGATTAAATTCTCATAGTAAAATTAATAATTGATACACCATAGTAGTTTTGTATCTTAGAACATTTGGCTGAGATTGATGGAAATGGTTGTGACTAGAGAATGCTCAATGCTGCTAGTGCCCAGCGATTGTTAGCTAAATAGAAACACCACTTCTGGGTGTCCCAGCACTTCTGAGCATCCAAATATCACGAATAAATCAGTTTCCTACTGTACACTGAGCTGTATTTGGAACAAGTTTATTTGCAGAAATTGTTGCTTCAGCTGGCTATGCATTTATGAAAAATGAACAGAAGCTCTACCACTCAATAGACGTTTTAATGGCAAAAAGTTGCTTAGAAATAAAGCTGGTTAAATTATATCCACATATAACCTATCTGCAGGTTTTCTTCTCCTATCAGTGTCTGAATAAACTCTTAAAACTTGCAAAGCAGTATTTTAAATAATGGTTCCTCCTGGTTCTTCCAATAATCTGAAAGTTGCAGGAGAGATCTTGCAAGACTGGAAGTTACTGTTTGTTCTGCTCATAGTGTTAGCAGGGTTTTTTGAGTAACATTCATTTACCACCAAGTCAACGTCTTGGACCTTTGACCCTCAAAGGCTTTAGATTTTCTTTTGATATATGGTGTTTAAACACTTGCAAGGTTGTGGCACCTCTCTGAAAGTATGGGGTCAACACCCATGATGTTTAGAAATCGCTATTTTATTCCTTGTGCTTCATCTACGGCCATACCACAGAAGTGACGAGCACAGTTAAGTCCATTTTACTTCCTTATTCCTATACCTCTCTGAAACATGGGAAGGGAAGAGATGGGATGGCAGGCCAGCCCCTTTGTGCACTGCCCAGTGATACACATTGCTGGCAGCAAGTATGAATTGCATGGTGCGCCTGCCTTTTGTACAGTGGTTGTATCTGAGTGGAGACGGTAAATTTTCATGGCAAATATCTGCCATAAAATCTTCAGGAGCAAATACTGGGTCAATATGGCTCTGCACAGGGCATTGCCTTTGCCTGTGGTGTCTGGAGGAAGAGAACAGAGAAGGGAGCAATAGGCTTCAGTTTTGCTCCCTACCAGAGAGAAGACCAGGAGACTGTAAAATGCTAGGAAAGAAACAGATGAAGAATTCACATCTTGGTGATATCCAAAGCTTGACTGTGTTCTATTACTCTAAATGCTCCTAGTCTGTGCTTTGTATTTCCTATCTAACATATTGTTGTCCCTGAGACCCACACAGATCATGATATTTAAACTAAAAGAAAATGCTGAAATGTTTTATACCGCCTCATGAACAGCCTTGGTGAAAGAGAGACTTACTATTTGTTTTCAGGTTTTCTTTTACAAACATGAAAGTCAGAGATTAAATTCAACGAAATGCGATTTTCCCATATTGCAAGACTGCAGGGGCTGCATCTTGAAAGAAACTAACAAGCTGAAAGCAAGTAAGGAGTGGTGTCAACATGCTGAATCACTAGATCATCTCTGAATGACATTTTTATTCCTTTGCTTCACAAAGCTTACAGGTTTTGTTGTATTCGTAAAGTGCATGTTCACCTTTGGGTAGAAAGTGTTAGAAGTCTCAAGACTGTGATGAAGCCAGGGATTTTTTTCTCCATGTCCTTCTCTGTACAGCACCTAGTACATTGGGCCCTGACACAGCCTCCAGTGCTTTTAGGGCACTATACCAATTAGGCAGTTATATTTGAGTTGTTGTTATACCATAACATCTTAACTATAAGGAAAAAAGTTTCTTCCTACATCTTGTTAAGAATCTTATTTTCAGGCTAATAGTAGACAATGAAGAATATACAAGGCAACGGGAAACTACATTGTGTCCCAGGCAAATGGACATTTGCTACAGCAGAGGACTTTTTCAGTTTCTTGTCACTTTTTGTCCCCTTTTTTTTGTATTAGCAATAATACTGACCTTGCAGATAGTATACTATAAATCCTCACACTGATGATGGAGACCTCAGGCTGAAAAATAAATTGGACAAATGGAGAGACAAGAATAAAATTACTGAAAGGCAACTATTTCAACTCCTGGCAGAGTTTTCAACCAAGCCAATAGAACCTCACAAGCAACTGCATTTAAGGGAGCTAACAAATCCAGCAGCATGTGAATAGATATTTTATCATCCTCCATTACCACTGTGGAGTTATTCACTGTTCCTCCCAGGAACATGTCCAGACAAATATAGATGAAGGAAATCTCATCCAGTAAGATATATCTGGGTGTTTTTGGTGTCATAAGCTTTTTAGTATGGATGGTTTGAGGTATGGCCATTTCACCATCTCGCTGAGAACAGTTATCAGCTCAAGTCTTCGCCACTCTTTTTGTGGTGGAAAAGGATATAGCTTCAGAGTACGTAGCTTGGCTTGCAGCCTAAAATCATTAGAGGCTCCCCAAGTCACTGCTCTATGTGCACCAAAGCACATCATCCCTTTTTGGTGGGAGAACGCCAGCTATGTATCTGTTTAGAATGCCCTGTGCCTATTACTTCAGATATATCTGCTGCTGAAGCCTTCTAGTGTGTTTCATCATAGAATCAGAAAAATAGTGTTGAAAAAGACCTTGTGAGATGCTTTAGTTCATCTTTTTCTGCAAGGCGGATCCAAGACAAGATCCTGCAACCCCACTGACAGAGGTGCAGATCCCCCAGACCACCTAGCCCTGTGCTTTAAATATCTCTTATCTCTAAAAGTTTTTCTTGATGTCAAACTTTAATCTTCAGTTGCAATCCAAACCCATTACTTCTTGTCTCCATAATAGAAAAGAGCTGGTTTTTTTTCTTTCTTTCTCTTACAGCAACTTTTAGTATATTTTCATTAAGAAATGTATATATCTTATTCTTTTTGCTACTATCAAACAAACATTTTTACTTCCTTCAGTATTTTCTCCTACCTCATGTTTTCTAGAACTGCCGTTAATTTTTTCTGGATTATCTCTATTTGATAAACAGCCTCTGTGGACTCTGTTCTGTGTCTGAGACACTGCCACTTCTGAGTAGAGTGGAGAAACTGCTTTACACGTCTTAGTGTCAATTCTTTTACTCTTTCTATCCATATTCCTTTGATATTTGTATTTTCTGAAACTGAACATCGTTGCTGACCTGTTGTTCAGTTTGCAATTTACTGTAACTCCCATGTCTTCTTCTTCAGCAGATTGAGACAGGGGGTTTTAAATTTAACAAGGGCTCAGAGAATAACTCTATTCAGAATAGCTGTTGGGACAATATATGATTAACGTTTGCCGTGCTTGCGAAGACAGAATGAGAGGATCAAAGCTGTGATGATAAGGGGAGGAACTGCTAACCCAAACGAGAGGAGAGAATACAAGACCTGCAAGGCCAAGGAGATAGGGAGGGCTGCTTGGGCCTCAAGCAGGCCCCAAACAAGCTGGGCAGCATCCTGGTTCTTCGGACTGAGACCAAGAAACCAGGAGGTGAGAAGTTCAGCTCCGATGAAGACTCATTTACTTCATCCTGTCGACCACCGGGTGACCACCAGGGAGCACTACGCAGGCGCAGAAGGATTTTTTAGCTCATTATAATACAAAGCAGGGCTGGGCGGGGCTAGGTAATTAATATGAATGAATAGATTATGAAACTTAATGCATATGCAACACTTTGGGGAATAAATAGAGGGATAGGTTTTGCGAAAGGGTACGCATGTCTTTGGTGGAGCTATCCCCCATGCGCCTCAGCGCTGAATAAACTACATACCTACTTTACAACTTTTCACGAGTTGTGGAGTTTTTCCGCTTCAAGATCTGTTTAATTAGTTCTTCCCCATCTGGCAGCTATAGGATTGATTATTCTTGTCCAGTATAAACTTCAATTTTTCAAGATAATTTTGATTTCTAATTCTGTTTTGTTCAGAGTGTGTGTAATCCTTCTGAACTCTGTGAATTTAATAAGCACATTTTAATTAAAATTTTTAATAATATCAAACACACACCAGCAGAACATTCAATTCTTCCTTCACATGTGATAGCACATAATTGATAACTACCTTTTTTGACTACTATCTCCAGTCTGCCTAAAATTTTACTTGATCCTTAGTAGATCCTTAGTAGAAACTAAACTCCAAAACTCAGTAGTAATGACTTTAATGCAAATAATAGGAAGAATACATCAAGTAAAAAAGTTGCTGTGCTGATCTCCTGGTAACATTCTCCAACATGTTCTCTCCAACTTATTTCTTCACCAAAATCTCTGTGTGTTTAGGTGTTCGCTTAAGGAATAATGTGTCCTCTCCTTATGAAATGCATACATTTCCCCTCAATTTTCTTATAGTGATTTTTCTTCTGTCACTGTGACTGTGATTTGAAATCAGTTAAGGTGCCTATTGTCTTTTGTAAGACTGAAAGAAAATAGTGTAGTTCTAATGTATAATGTCAGGATGCTTTTTATGGATAATTCAATCCAAATAGGGGGGTTGCTATGGTCTTTGAAAGCTCAATCTTTCTTTGGACTAAAAAGAAACAGTGACAGATCAGAGCCCTTGAGTTAAGGGTGGCAATTTTTAGAGGCAGAGTTTGTATGGAAATCCTGGAGTACACTGTAAATGACCAACAAGTTTCTGATCTTGAATGTAATGAGATAATTTTTCTGAAGCTGATAGATGGAACAGTGTGCTTATAAAAGAGTGTGCTTGTAAGATTTTCCTTGGTCCATGGATTTCTGTAGCTAGGTGGCTTTGTTTATTTTGGGGGCCTGAAATAAAATTAATATCAGCAATGAATATTTTTAAGGTGGAACGATCTCTATGTAGAATGTAACAAACACATGAAAAAGCTGTAGTAT
Source organism: Pterocles orientalis (assembly GCA_011057875.1). Lineage (NCBI taxonomy): Eukaryota > Metazoa > Chordata > Aves > Pterocliformes > Pteroclidae > Pterocles > Pterocles orientalis. The sequence continues at coordinate 1,527,982 of WKFP01015563.1, read as the reverse complement.
CTTTTTTTTCAGGATTTGGAAAATTTACATTTTCCTCTCATTTTTGACTGCTTGTCCCCTTTAATTTATTCACTTTGGGAACCAGAGCAGAATCTATGAATGGTAAAGAGACACAGTATTTTCAATGCAGGGCTTGCTCAGAGCTAACGTAAGACATCGCTCTCCATGGTGTGCCTGGGAGTAATTATGCTTGGTTATCCAGAACTACTTTTCCAAGCTATTCCTTGAAGAATTTTTCTTTTCTCACTTGTGGTCATGCTTTTTTATGTTTTATGTAAAGCAATGCATCCTTTTCACCAGCTGAAAATTAAACGATACTTTAGTGGGTACAAGAGGGCAACAGGGTTCCTCTGTAAGAGAGAAAGTATTAAATTCATGCTCATGTTGTGATGAAGGCTAAGTGAATGAGTCTTTTTTTTTCTTCCCAGAAGCAATTATTTAGTGCAATAGACTATACCTGTAGAAGACTTTAAACTCTCACAAAAACCTAGCCCCTTTTCCTCTTGTGTGTCAATTTCCAGCTTTTGCTGCCCAAAGAGCAGTTTTGTTTGTCTCACTCATCTGGCAAGGATGAGCCACTCTTTGGACTGAGTACCAGTAAGCCGCAGGGAACCACCAGCACTTTTCCACTGCGGAAGTGGGGGTGTTCCCTCTGTGATTGCCTTGTGTTACAGATTATTGAGGGTGTAATTCTTACCTGAGGACGTTATATGTGTTTCTTTCTCAACCCAACAAAAAGAGACATTGTACCTAAACTTCCTTTCAGTTAGAAAAAAAGAAAATTCAGTCGGTACTAGCACAAAGTGATGGGAAGTGGATCAACTGCAAAAGTTTGAAGAATGTTTAGCAGGAGAAGCTGCCCCCTTGACAACATCTGGGAAAAAATAGCAAAATCCTTCTATATCTTCAGCATATTCACCTCCTTAAAGTGGCAGACAGGGATGAAGAGCAGAATAACCTTCCTACAATCCAGGAGGAAGCAGTTAATGACCTGCCACTCCACTTGGACACACGCAAGCCTATGGGGCAAGATGGCATCCACCTGAGAGTACTGAGGGAGCTGGCATGGGAACTTGCCAAACCGTAAGGAGGACTCGGGGAACTACAGAACTGTCAGCCTGACCTCGGTACTGGCTAGGTTATGGAATGTCTCATGTTAAGTGTGCTCACGTGGCATGTACAGGACACCCAGGGGATCACGCTCAGCCAGCATGGGTTCGTGAAAGGAAGGTCATGCTTGACCAATCTGATCTCCTTCTATGACCAGGTGACCCACCTTGTGGATGAGGGAAAGGCTGTGGATGCCGTCTACTTGGATTTTAGCAAGACCTTCGACACTGTGTCCCACAGCATTCTCCTAGAAAAGCTAGTGGCTCATGGCTTAGAGAGGAACACCCTTTACTTGATAAAAAACTGGCTGGATGGCCGAGCCCAGAAAGTCGTGGTGAATGGAGTTAAGCCCAGGTGGTGGTTGGTCACCAGTGGTGTTCCCCAGGGATCAGTTTTGGGGCCTGTCCTGTTTAACGTCTTCATCAATGACCTGGATGAGGGGATTGAGTGCTCCCTCAGTAAGTTTGTTGATGATACCAAACTGAGCGGGTGTGTTGATCTCCTTGAGGGTAGGGAGGCTTTGCTGAGGGATCCGGACGGGCTGGACCAATGGGCTGAGGCCAATTGTATGAGGTTCAATAAAACCAAGTGCCGGGTCCTGCACCTTGGTCACAACAACCCCCTGCAATGCTACAGGCTTGGGGGTGAGTGACTGGAAGGCTGCCCGGCAGAGAGGGACCTGCGGGTGCTGGTCAATAGCTGGCTGAACATGAGCCAGCAGTGTGCCCAGGTGGCCAAGAAGGCCAACGGCATTCTAGCTTGCATCAGAAGTAGTGTGGCCAGCAGGACTAGGGAAGTGATTGTGCCCCTCTACTCGGCACTGGTGAGGCCACACCTTGAATTCTGTGTTCAGTTTTGGGCCCCTCACCGCAAGAGGGATATTGAGGTGCTGGAGCAGGTCCAGAGAAGGGCAACGACGCTGGTGAAGGGTCTGGAGCACAGGTCTTACAAGGAGCAGGTGAGGGAACTGGGATTGTTTAGTCTAGAGAAGAGGAGGCTGAGAGACCTTATCACTCTCTACAACTACCTGAAAGGTGGTTGTAGTGAGGTGGGTGCTGGCCTCTTCTCTAAAGTAACAAGTGATAGGACAAGAGGAAATGGCCTCAAGTTATTGCAGGGGAGGTGTAGACTAGATATTAGAAAAAATTTCTTCACTGAAAGAGTGATCAGGCATTGGAACAGGCTGCCCAGGGAAGTGGTGGAGTCATCATCCCTGGAGGTGTTTAAGAGACGTGTAGATGTGGTGCTTAGGGACACGGTTTAGTGAGTTAGGTAGTGTGGGTTGACGGTTGGACTTGATGGTCCTTGAGGTCTTTTACAACCTTAATGATTCTGTGACATTTTCAGGTATAACTTTGTCCAGTTTAAACTGCCAAACAACAGATGCGCCTACATTTTATGAAACCAAGGGGGACAATTCTCTTCTGTACTGTCTCACTGGTGCTTGAGATGCTGACTAAAAAGGCATGAGTTGGCTGTTTTCCCATAGCTGTGCCATTTACACCCCAAGATTATTGTCCCAAGTATGGTTAAAGAAGGTTTATAATTTCACCAAAGCTATATTTTCACCCAAACAAACTTCATTTTCATTCAAACTTTTGAATTTATTTCTTTTTAGCAGATAAGCCTCAAGTACAAATAAAAGCACAGCCTCAGAAGGACCAAGGAAAAGTATTTTCCCTGCCAAACTGCAGCTAGATAGAATGATAGAATTGCTCTCAGTTTTATTTTATTTCTATATGCGATTTTGAACATCTAAATTTGTGCTAGGTGTTTATGAGCGTACTAGAAGCACGGACCTTGGTAGGATGTGTGGAGTGCAAGTATAAAGCAGAGATCAGTCCTTTTGCTCCAGAGTTAGCAGCGTGGAAGATGTGATGTGTATTAACTAATACATGGAGAGGTGGTGAAGTAGAAAGGAGAAGAGCAAACATCATCAGCAGATGTGACAACACTACCACAACATACAACTTTAGCAGATGTCTTAGAACTTTTGAGTGTTGTGATTTGTTCAAAGCACATGGAAAGAAGGGACGTCTGAAAATTTCAGCTTCTCATTTTTTATTGTTTTCAGTTTCAAGACTCATGGTCCTAAAGAAAAGTTTGTAATGCAACCAGGTGTTGACAAAAAACCACCCAGAATTCACTGAATTAAATTCAAAAGGTATTGAGTTGGACTTGATGATTCGTAACAAGTCCCTTCCATCTTGAGATATTCTATGATTCTACGACAAATAATCGTATAATATATTTGTTTATTAATGTAGCAGCACATTATTCTAAGAAAATATCAGTTTTCCGGGTAGAGAAATATACTCTAGTCTTGGAACAGAGCAAATACACGTGACTTTTGATTTCTTACTGCCTGGAAACTACTTGCCTAATTTGCTAAATTTGTTTGCCCTGAAATTAAAATATAAAAAGAAAAGTCTTCCTTTGGCAGTTCGTGAGTCTTTGTGTCAGCCCAAATTCAATAAACATGAGCAACTGAAATACACGTACTTTGGAAACATTCAATCAATTGCAAGTGTTTCTCTTAGCAGCGCTGTATTTTTAGAGATTGTATTATTAACTTTGATTCATTGTAATTTACCAAAGAATAACATTTATTCTGTTATAGCATACCAAACATCAAGAAATTAGTTCCTTTCACTCACACCTTATTCCCTCTAAGAAAGAAATAGGAAGTAAAAGGCACTTGGACTCTGGGAAAGGGGTAATGAAGAGGAAATATTTTAATAACCCTGAAAAATTGGAATATTTAAATATGAGTGGAAAAAAGGAGGTGAAAACCACAGAATTCCCTTGGGAAAAGGCCAAAGCAAAATAATTAAGACATGTTGCTTGCTAAAAAAGGGATTGTCCTTTGCTATAATTTTTGCTAAAAGTCACGTTAGTTTTTGTTTATTCTACTCCTGTAGCTTTCCTGACAATTAGCAAAATTCTCAGTACAAGTTGTGTTCTTAATATGACTCTGTACAACTGAGACAAAGGGCCAAAATCTTCACTCTTCTTTTTGTCAATAAATGCAAAACACAATTGTCTGGTAGAGTTATTGATTTCCTGTTGTTTGCTTTGCATAAGTTTCTGGAAACACGAATAATTGGAATAATAGATTTGACTCAGTGATGCTGAGCGTGTGGGTCAGCGTGGGTCCCTTGAATAGGTTAGTCAGATCATACTCCAACACAGTGGGCTGTTTGGTGGGGTTCTTATATGGAACGCCAGCAGGCTGTATGGGCACAAAGGCCTCCGTTTTCATGGGAAGCTGACAGGCTGATCAAATATAAAGGGTTCAAGGAAACCCCCTTTCTTAATGTGACAGTAAAAATTGGTGCAGCGAGCAGGTTTGCCGTGTATAAACTCTTGCAAAAACATAAAAGTGCCCCTTCTCATAAAGGGAAAGAGTGGGCCCACAAGCTTTGGAAAGATGCGAAGAAAATAGTAGAGTGCACTGAACCACATCAAAAATTCAAAGTGGGAAAAGGTAGTGGTGTGATCTGTTCTATTTTGGGAGCTTGTTTGTCTTGTGCTCAGAAAGAAGCCAAAAATTCTCCTGCTTCCTCTGAATGAATTTTTGGTTTAGGCCTACTCAGCCAGCCATCTGCAGACCAGGAGGTTTCTCCAGTGCATTGATGATAACTTCCTGATGCAAATGGTGGACGAGCCAACTAGGAGAGGAGCACTGCTAGATCTTATTCTCATGAATAAGGAGGGTCTGGTTGAAGAGGTAAAGGTTAAGGGCAGCCTTGGTTGCAGTGACCATGAGGTGGTGGAGTTCAGGATCTCATGTGGCCGTAATAGAATTCTGAGCAGAATGGCAACACTGGACTTCAGTAGGGCCAACTTCGGCCTTTTCAAGCAATTGCTAGAGGAAATCCCATGGGGCAGGGTACTTGAAGGCAAAGGGGCCCAAGACAGTTGGCTAGTGTTAAAGGAGTGCTTCTTCCAAGCTCAAGATCGGAGCATCCCAATGGGTAGGAAGTCAAGGAAGGGTTCCAGGAGACCTGCATGGTTAAACAGGGATCTGCTGGGCAAACTCAGGTGCAAGAGGAGAGTCTGCAGATCATGGAAGGAGGGGCTGGCCACTTGGGCGGAATATAAGAATGTTGTCAGAGGGTGTAGGAAGGCAACTAGGAAAGCTAAGGCCTCCTTAGAATTAAACCTATAACTATAGACTGGTCAGCCTCACCTCCATCCCTGGAAAAGTGATAGAACAACTTATTCTTAATGCTGTCTCTAGGCATATCAGGGATAAGAGGGTCATTAGAGGCAGTCAACATGGCTTCACCAAGGGGAAGTCATGCTTGACCAACCTGATAACTTTTTATGAGGACATTACCAGGTGGATAGATGATGGTAAAGCAGTAGATGTGGTCTATCTCGATTTCAGAAAAGCATTTGACACCGTCTCCCACAGTATCCTTGCGGCTAAACTGAGGAAGTGTGATCTGGACGATTGGGTAGTGAGACGGATTGTGAACTGGCTGGAGAAAAGAAGCCAGCGAGTTGTGGTGAATGGGATGGAGTCTAGTTGGAAGCCCGTATCTAGTGGAGTCCCCCAGGGTTCGTATTGGGACCAGTGCTATTCAATTTATTCATCAACGACTTGGATGAGGCAATAGAGTGCACCCTCAGCAAGTTTGCTGATGATACAAAACTGCGAGGAGTCACTGACGCGCCAGAAGGCTGTGCTTCTATTCAGCGAGACCTAGACAGGCTGGAGATTTGGGCAGGGAAAAATTTAATGCAATATAACAAGAGCAAGTGTAGAGTCTTGCATCTGGGCAAGAACAACTCCACGTACCGGTATAAATTGGGTACTGACCTGTTGGACAGTAGTGTAGGGAAGAGGGACCTGGGGGTCCTGGTGGACAGCAGGATGGCCATGAGCCAGCACTGTGCCCTCATGGCCAAGAAGGCCAATGGCATCCTGGGGTGTATCAGAAGGGGGGTGGTCAGTAGGTCAAGAGAGGTTCTCCTCCCCCTCTACTCTGCCCTGGTGAGACCTCATCTGGAATATTGTGTCCAGTTCTGGGCCCCTCAGTTCAAGAGGGACAGGGAACTGGTGGAAAGAGTTCAACGCAGAGCCACGAAGATGATGAAGGGAATGGAGCATCTCCCTTACGAGGACAGGCTGAGGGAGCTGGGTCTCTTTAGCTTGGAAAAGAGGAGACTGAGGGGTGACCTTATTAACGTTTATAAATATGTGAAGGGTGAGTGTCAGGCAGATGGAGCCAGGCTCTTCTCTGTGACACCCAGTGATAGGACAAGGGGCAATGGGCTCAAGCTGGAACATAGGAGGTTCCACTTGAATATGAGAAAAAACTTCTTTACAGTGAGGGTAACAGAGCACTGGAACAGGCTGCCTGGAGAGGTTGTGGAGTCTCCTTCTCTGGAGACATTCAAAGTCCCCCTGGATGCGTTCCTGTGCGATCTGATCTAGGTGTTCCTGCTCCGGCAGGAGGATTGGACTAGATGATCTTTCGAAGTCCCTTCCAATCCCTAACATTCTGTGATTCTGTGATTCTGTGAATATACTGTCTTAAAATCAGAAAATGAAATATTAAGGTAATAATTGACCATTGAGAGGAACACCAGAGAAAAACTGGGAATCTGGATTGACAAACTTGTGATTAGAAATTATTACCTTGAAACTGAGAATAACTACCTTTAAACTGAAACAGACCACCTTAAAACTCTGCTTACTTCAGTGGAACGCAGAGAGAAGCAGTTGTTAGAAAAAACCTTCTCTTTCAGCCAAACAGATCCACAAGTCATTGCCTTGTGGGGACCCTGAAACTTGGGATAGGGACGTTTGGTGACATAGTGATAATTATGAGATCACAGAAACCCCCAGTTTCAACTCTCTGCCAGTTCCCTTATACAGTCAGTTAAAACCAAAACCACATTTGGAGATCATAATGAAATTCACAACACCGTGTGTACAATCCCCTGGATGCCAGCAGCATTGGTAAAATTACAGGAAAAATATTCAAGGCTACCAGATGAATCTGAAATAGAGTATGTGTGGTGAGTTTGCCACATGGGAAGAGACCAAATCATGTTAACTGAGGGAGACGCAGGAGGCTATTTGGGCTGGGAGTGCCACTCTGGGAGAGCATAATTATTCTCTAACTGCAGCGGTTTAGTACTGGGTGGGTAATGTAGCTCCTCAGGAGAGAGGATACCCCCTGGTAATTAAAACTAAAGGCTTCTCTGGTTAGGTGCCTCGATGCAGAAGACAGCATGCACACAAGCGATGTATGAGAGGGAGGTGATGAGAAAGTCACGAATTCTTGCTCTATTGATCCAGCACAGTTATTCCCTCTTACTTGTGGCCTTCCTGATAGTCTTAAGATGCTTGTTGTGGATGTTCAGGATTGCTTGCAAGCTGCTCATGTTATCAAAATGATGAGAATGCTAGTCATGATGGCACAGTTAGACGATGGCAACAACCCCGGCCCCTCCCCCCCAGCCCCTGTGATTGTTTGGAACAAGTTTGTACAAGACATTGTTAGTTAGGGATGCCAAATGAGCTGGACCAATTCACCTGTACAAAAGCCTCCAGAGCATGGATGGCGAATCCGCCAGCTGAACACCCTACAACTCAAATTTGGTGAAAGATTCATGGGACTGAGAAAAATCAGCCTCAGGAAAAGTTTCTGCCTCAGGAAGAGCATGTACCTTTTGGACCAAGACAGGACTTAACTGATTTAATGGTATCTCCAGCAAAAAATTCAGATCCCTGGGGAGGGCAGTGAGCCACCTTGCCCAACAGATATTAGCAGTCCAATGGCTTGGCTCTCTGATACACTCTCTCAACCCACTATTGTAATTCTTATTGGACCCCGGAAAATGTAACAGAATTTCTAATGGATACTGGAACCCAAATGTCAACAATTACTGATGAAATGGCAAAAAATTATTGGCATCAGTCCCAGCCAGTGTAACTCTAAATTCAAAGGAATTGATTGTGTGGTAAGTGAATGCCCCACTGCAAAAATTACACTCTGGTTACCAGGGGAACAAAAATTGACTAAAGTTGAGATATTGGTTAGTGTGGCACAGGATGATATTTTAGGTTTGGATGTACTGTATGGGTAAACCTGGAAACTCCCAGACAGAAGTGTATGGAGCTTTGGGGGGTTAACTGTTTATTCTGATCCAGTGTGGAGTGAAACAGATACAGTCCACTTGCGCCTGTTAGAAAGATCTGTATCTTTATCCCCTCTAAAATTACTAGTGTTCATCAGTACCCATTACCAACAGCCCCACTCATGGGGACTGACAGAGTGGTAAAAGATTTGGAAAAAAGAGGCATTATTGAAAGGAATCACTCACCTTATAATTTGTCAGTGTGGCCAGTAAAAGACCTCACTGGGCAGTGGTGTTCTATAATATGTTACCGATAGTGAAATTCTGACACTGTGCCTTTAAACTGCTGTGGTTCCAAACATTGCCAAGACAGAAACATTAATAAAGGGAGCTGCTCATACTTGAGTGACTGCCCTAGATGATAAAGACGTGTTTGTCATGATTCCTCTTCAGGAGCAGGATAAAGCACATTTTGCTTTTTTTTTTTGGAGGGGAATTCAAGTATATTTCAGTAGGCTTTTACAAGGATACAAACCTTCTCCCACAATTGCCCATAATGCTCTGGCTAAAGTCTTAGCAGAAATCCCTATTCCACCTGGCATCACAGTATATCCATATATTTATGACATCCTGACTGGGGGAGAAGAGCAAGAAGGCATCAGAGATATCATTAAAAATGTTTGAGAAAAATTAATTTATTTAAGATTGGAAGCCCCACAATCAAAGTGTCAGGAACCAGCACAAGAAGTTAAATTCTCACGAGTCTGATGGATTAAAGGAGTTGCTTCTATTCCCCCAGACACACTGAAAAAATAGAGAAGGGGCAGAGTCCACCTAAGGCAAAACAACTACAACAAGTTCTGGGAGTTTTGAATTACTGGCATAAGCATATCCCTGGCTTTTCTATCATTTTTAGTCTCTTGTAGAATTTTCTGAAAAAAGTAAAGTCATGGGAATGGACTGAGCAACAAATGAATGCATTACAGTTATTGATAAAAAGCCAGAGATTGTTCCAACAGCTTGGACCCGCTCAAGCCAACCAACCCTAGCCACATAGAATGGGGATTCAGCGAGCATGGTTCTCACTGTGGCATGGGGGGCCAGAAGGACCAGAGAGACAACTAGAATTTAATTCTCACTCCTTTAGAGACACTGAAATGAGATATTCAGGTCTTGAAAAAGGCTTGCGATCTCTGTTGTGAGCAGTGAAACAAATAAAACAGATAAAGAGAGGACCGAGTGTGATAGTCCGGGGACCCTTCCACCTCCTGGCTGTGATCTGTAAAGGTACAACTCCACCTGCAGGTATTGCTCAGAAACCCACAGTTTGTAAATGGTGTGGTTGTCTAGAAGGCATTAATGAAAATATGCCAATTGCTGAAGGTAGTGTTAGAGTCTCTAAATTACAAAAGGACATAAATAGTACTATGCTGTTAAAGTCAACACCAAGTAAACCATCTCCAGTCCTGGAAGACCCTTCACTGAACAAGGATAGTAATCTCAAAGGGGTGTGATTTACTGATGCATCATCTTATAGACAAGACAATGAATGGCATTATAAAGCTGTGGCATTAGGAGTGGCTACAGGGGAAAGGTTGAGTGAAAATGGATAAGGGAGTGCACAAGTAGGAGAACTCAGAACAGTTCTATTAGCTGCACAACAGGGTGCTAGCATTTACACGGACACATATGCCATTTTCAAAGGAGCCACTGAAAGGACAGGACACTGGGCAGTCAATGGCTGGCAGGTAAACAGAGTTCCAAGTCTGGCAAACTGACAACTGGAAATAGTTGTTAGAAATAGGAAAAGAGCAAGTGTTACACATTGGTTGAGTCAAAGGACATGATTGATCTGATTCAATCACTGCTCAATTCAACCAACAGGTAGCCTTACATGACTGTAAAAGATTGATACTATAAACAATGATCAGGAATGGAACCACCTGCTTGAATGTTTACATGTTTAGTGAGGCCATACCGGATGAGCTGACTTTCACTTATATTGCGAAGTCATTTCCTGAGGATGACCTGTATCAGTCAAACTATGTGATCAAGTAGTGACGGCCTGAAGGGGGGATGGAACTGGAGTAACGACACAATCTCAATATGAGTAAGATCGTTCTCCTTTAATATGTTTACCTTGTCATTATATAGAAAGCAGAACCGAACACGCACAAGCAACAGGCATGTGATTGGTTACAAGTAGTTGTCCAAGCACCTACAATTTATTTCTGGTTGGGGCAAGGGTGCTGTGCACACGTAGCGGAGCAGCAGCTGGACCCTGTTCCGTTATCTTGTTTACGCCATTACTGCATTCCTTTCTAGTTACCGTTCAAGGACAGCTCACAACGCCTACGAGGCTCTCACAGGCCTCAGAGCCTACCCCATAGCCTGGATTGCTCAGAGCAATCAGATCATGTCCTGTTTCTTGTAACCATCCTTCTACAATGGCCTGTTCACAATGTTGGTTGTAACTTAACAAGGATCATTCAAGCAAAAAGCATCCCTTGAGTATTTGGGATAAGAAAGCATTGTGGTATACCTGATAAATGGACTATGTTGGCCCATTATAGCCATCAGGTGGGAAAAAATTTAACCTGGTAAGGGCAGAAGTTATCTCTGGTCTCACTGTGGCAATGAAATTTACAGCAGCAACTGGAAAAAATACACTAAAGGGTCTCAAGGAGTGGTTTAGTACACTCCCCCTTCCAGAGGAAATTCAAAGTGACAGCTACAGTAGGACAAGGTTGGGCCAAATAAGAAGGAATCCACTGGGTGTTCCACACTCCATACTGTCCCCAAGCCAATGGTATTGTTGAACGTACTAATAGGTTAGTTAAGTGGTTTGCTAAAACCTACAAATCTGCATGGCATTTGCAATTACCAAGCACTGTCTACCAGTTGAATAACAGATGGAGTGGAGATGGCTGTCCAAAAGTGAAAGCCTTTTGCGTATCCACTGACACAATTGCCCCAAATGTCCACAAAAACCCTGGGGAATACCCTACTGGATTTTATGCTGGACAGCCTTTGTCAGTGAAAATGCCTCAAATTGGAACAGTACCAATGGTACCAATCACCCCCCAAAATCTCTATGCTTGGGAAGCTAGAGATTGTTCAGGAAAAATACATCAGGTTAGTACCTTGACAGATCCTACCTTCATTTTAATTAACACTGCTGGTTACATTTCCAGATGAACATGTCTTATTTGTTTTTATTTTTACAACTACAAATGAAATGCACATGGATGGATGGATTAGCCTATGTCAGCCTTGAACACATATGTTATCATTGGTTTTGCTTGTAATACTATTCCTTTTGTGTATAATCATTTGGAAAACTGAATTTTAAGGATGACCAATTGACAGGTTGGACTTGCAGTACTACTCCATGCTCTGACAATACAGTTTCCCACAATCTATAACCAAGAGGATGCAGACTGGCCATGGTCCCAAGCTTACCTTAAATATTCAGGAAGTATGGGACCATCTTCCAAACTATAAAATTTAGCCACTGTGGTTATTAATGGAATTAAAATATACTCAAAATATGAGTGGGCTTGGGACTGAGAGAATTGGTTTCTCCTCTTGAAGGGAACAATTGGAGGAAAAATCCAAATAGGTTGCCAAATGATCAATGGATCTACCCATGAAAAGCAACCCAAATTACTGTAAAAACAACTGAAAATTTTGTACTCACAAAGCATCTCTGTGCCTTTGAGAAGGAAAAATTAAATAGCTTGAGCAATTTTACACTAACCCAACCTGTCTTTGTAGCCTCTCTCTGGAATACCCAGAGGGGTGATATAGCACTCTAATTTAGATTTAAAATGGACATTATTGAGCCTAAACCGACAACATCCACCCCTGGCCCTAGCACAACCACAGCCACCCCTAGCACGATGCCACCTATCCCAATTACTCTCTTTCCACAATTTTCTGAAATTGGACTGTATGTAATCCAAAAACCAGCAGATATCGTTTAATCTGTCACAGTGTCTCAGATGAATTTAATTGTTAATGCAAAGCAGTATTTCCACCATCCGACCAGCTTGTTCACCATTTTTGATAACCTCCTATACAGAACGGACAACACAGTTGCACAAACAAACTCTCTTTCCCAAAAATTAAATAGACAGGAATGCCACCTGTATTCTGGGAACAGAACAGGGAGTTCTAAACAGCATAGACTGTGAAGTAGTAATGACTAAATTGGCTACTGTAGCTGGTGACCTGAATAAATTAAAACGTCTTTACAGTCTTGCTTTTTGGCTTTGGGAAGTGAACAATGGCTTTTGTCATGTATATCACTTTAGTGGGAGGACATAAATTAAAAGGACCATAAATTGATCATAGATGCACTTGGTGCAGTCCAAACCAATGTCTCCTTGGCTCTCAGTTGCACCCGAGCTCAATTGTGGGTATTATCCACGACAGTCATGCTTATAAGGGAAGGTGAAGAAGATACCTTACCCATTAAAATTCAAAAAGTGGTTTGGGACAATGTGAATTATTTTGAAAAGAAATTCCAATCCTGGTGACGGCTAGTTAATTTTACCTATGATCCTCAAAAAAAATACGGTCACAGCTTTTGTGTTAACTATACAGAGTGTATATACACTGTGTACCAAATCATTGTGTTAGGATTAAATCACAACAGAATACTCCATCCCCTAGAGCACAGAGTATGGGCCCTAAAGAACGAAAGTAAATGGCAAACCATTGATGTTGATGCATGCATTATTTGCGAACAACAAGGATTCATTTATGAAAGTAACACCATCAGAGCTCAAGACATTTGTCTTGACACTGAGCAAAATGTTTGTCATTTTGAGATACATCCTGATGAGACCCCTGAACCTGTGCTTGTGCATAAAGGCAGTGGATATTCTTGCATGAGAACCTCCTGTAACTCCATTTTACTAGATAATGTTTCCAGAGCTACAAGTAGTCATTCTAACCTCTGTGTCTGTATTTTATTGATATCATAGGATGCAATTTTACCTGTTCAGCTCCTGTCACATTTTATCAATTATTGAGGGCTAACTACATGCTGTTTCACAACCTGCTGTCTACCCCCAGCAGAATGAACTTGACATTGGTCAAAAAACTGTTACAACATGAGGCCATCGCTGAATCAAGCCTGAGAAAATGGACAAAAGTCTTGGTCATGATCTTGAACAAATGTGCCAACTCTCTTCAAAAGAGTGAAGAAAAGTGGAGAACATCGATGGTGGGATACCCTTTTCAGATGGTCAGCTACTGCTATGGGAATTTTCAACAGGAAGCTTCACCTTGTTGTCCTTCTAATACTAACAATAATATGTTTTGCTTTAGTGGCAATGTTGTACATAAAATCCTGGAAAATGATGAAACAATTAACTTATCTACTATCACTCACTAACACACACACTTGACTTTCCACACACACATGGAACACCCCAAATCCATTTGGACAGGTGAAGGTTGAGTGACTATAGTCATGGGGTGTATTATGTGGGAAAATGACTGGGGGGAAACTATTAACAGAAGTTATAATATTATAAGGAAAATCGTTAGGGTAAGGTAAAACACAGTTCGACTTTCTGGGACGAGGATGTAGTTGGTATGCAAAGAATTCACTCCGCAGTGGTCACCCAGGCAACGCATCCTGCAACCTTGGCACGTGCTAAGAGGAACAGAATGGACAGAATGGAGAACGGAAAGGGGTGGAAGCTCTGTGGCTGTGATCTGTTGCACTCATTTGCAGGAGATGGGGTCTTGATGGTACTAGGTAGCCGATAAGTCACATAGCAGCTGTCCAACAAGAAAGATGACAGCAACTGTGGTGAAATTGCTCTCCTGAGATGAAACTTTCTAATTATAATGTCATTATAATACCAAAACACATCTCCATCCCAAAGTTACTCACCTCCATGCCATGACCGCTTCTCATTGAGTGTGCTCTCTCTATTTTATTGACTATACCTTTAGAGCAAAATGAGAAATTTTTACACCAATCAGTACGAAAAGTGTGTATGACTAGAGCCAGTCATGCTCTACCTAAATACAAAGAAATGCTATAGAATAAATTGATGAGGGTAGAAAGTTAGGGAAGACTCCATCGTAACTTTCAGGATCAGCCGATGGGCTGATGAAACCCCCGTAGGGACACCTATTACGTAAGAACCTCTTCTATATGCATTAAGTATCAATTTATGTTAGCAGTTACTAACAACTAAAGTTTGATTATATATATTGTTCTTGCAGTCAGCCTACTATCAACAGCAATCTCAGAACCTTATACTGTCACTATCTGTATTTTATACAACAAAATTTGTTTTGCATAAGTTTCCGGAAACTTGGAGTAAGGGATTTGGCTGTCGCTGTCAGTGTGGTCCCTGAATAGGTCAGTTGAATCATCCTCTGATACAACTGGCTGTTTGGTGGGGTACTCATATGGGGTGCTGGCAGGCTGTACAGGCACAAGGGCCTCAATGTTCTTGGGAAAACGACAGGCTGATCATATATAAAGAGCTCGAGGAAACCTCCCTTCTTCATGTCATACCTCTGAAACCTGTTGAGTGTAGGGGGCAAATTCTCTTTTGATTTTCATTTTCATGGGTCATTTGTCATGATTCATTCTTTCATAAAAATGCACTTTTGATCCTAACATTTGTTTCCCCCTGTTCAGTGTCGTCCCCTTAAAGGGGAGGAAGATATTGAAATACTGAAATATTTTTTCTAGGAATAAACATTATGGCAATTTCTAGTGTATTTTTCGTATATTTGACTATCTTCTACAAAGTATCTGTGCTTTCACACTGAAATTATATTGCAGTGACAGGGATTACCTTGTGACTCTTCACAAGATCTTTTTGAGATTGGAATGGTATGAATTATTAATTTAATAATTTACAGATATCTTAGATCATTATTACCTCAAGAATATTCAATAACCTCTTGATAGCATGGTTGCAATAACGTGTATCACCTTTACAGTGACACAAGATAAGTTTTCTGTCTATGCAAATCTATCTGCTTTTCCTTACCTCTCTTTTGAAAGCCTGTTTTGGCTCAAGAGCTGTTACAATCTCCTGGTGGGGTGTATTGTTTTTTTTTCCCCCTCTGGAGTTGTGTTTTTTTGGTTTTTGTTTTGTTTTGGGGTTTCTTTGGTGGTTTTTTTTTGTTCAGCCCCCCTCCTCCGCCCGGAAAACACAAACGTGTTTTCTTCATTACATTTGCTAGAGGATATGTGCCTGGACCACAAAAATCAAGATCAGTTTCTGCTGTGAACTGACCCTTTGGTAGCAGTATGACTGAGAGGCCGATGGTCTGGCACAACCTCTTTATGTTGGTAAATGATGCGTGTTATTTTTGTGTTTTGTGTAACAGATGTACCTCCCTCTCCAGCGTTTGTTAGGTATATTACAAGAGCATAGGGTTTCATTTTACTTCAGGACAAGAGGTAAAACTTGCTTTAGTCATATTAAAGCTGGTTTACTACATCCTGAATGACATTACTACATTACTACATTACTACTTTACTACATTACTAATGTCTCAGTAATCACGTAGTGTGGCGGGTTGGGCCTTGGCTGGGGGCCAAACCACACATACCCGCTCACACAGTCCCTGCCCCCACCCAATCCTAGAGGAGAGAATTAAAGAGGTAAATGGCAAAGAGGACTCATGGGTTGAGATAAAGACAATTTAATGACTAAAATACAATAATATTGGAAATAATACTATATGCAACGTGATACACAGTGATACTGCCCCTCCCCACCTGATGACCAAAGGCCCAGCCCATTCCCAGCCAACGACCCTGGAGGAGGGAGAGAATGGGTGATACACAATGATACTGCCCCCCCGAAAAGGCTCAGCCTGTTGCCAGCTAATGATCCCCAGAAACCGCACACACGATTCCCCCAGAAAAGGGGGGGGGGGGCAAAGGGGGGGGGGGGCG
>WKFP01015563.1:1480571-1508072 GCA_011057875.1 Pterocles orientalis | reverse complement strand
AAGTGCCTGTGGTGCATATCAAGAATGTATTGGGGAAGACAGTCTGGGTTATTCCTGCCTCGGGTAAAGGCAAACCCATTCGTGGGATTGCTTTTGCTCAAGGACCTGGGTATACTTGGTGGGTAATGCAGAAGGACGGTGAGGTTCGATGTGTACCTCAAGGGGATTTGATGATGGGTGAAAGTGCCCGATAAATTTAGTTGTACAGTGTTAGCTTCTGCATAATCCTGCCATTGCATATAATCGTTGTTATGATTGTTATGTATTATACTAATGATATCCTATTAAGAATCTTGCAGGTTCAACAGAATCAGAATTGATTTCCAGCAACTTCCCTGAGATTGACATCCTCAGCTTGCAGACCATAGATATGGACTGTGCCGGGTATACCAGAAGTGTGAGTTCCAGATGCAGTATGTAGCAGAGACTATGCGGCATCCATCTTCCGCGTCCAGCGACATGCTCTACCGACTGAGTGGACTTTGCAAAAATATTAATAGTTTCCAGTGGTTTCCTTCTTGAGTCTTACAGTGTCTTCTCTGTTCTTTTGCAGCCCAACATTACATAATAATGTTGAATTATGGTATTAAAATGTGAAGAAAGTTGCAAGAAATCAAAATACGTAGCTTTACACTATTGTTTTCACTTGATTACGAAGGGCTTTTGTATTCTAAAGCAGATATTTGAAATGGAACAAGGGGAACGGGCTCACAAAATTCCCTTTAGTGATAATTGTTGAATATACACAGTAAAATAAGATTATAAATTATGGTGAATTTCAAATAGAAGAAAAAAATAGATAAGGGAGACTAAATATATTGTTCTGCTATATATTAGTGTACAAGTCACCTTAAACAGTTGCACTGTGTGGTTTGCAGGGATTGCCAAAGCAAGCAAACAGGAAAAAAGTGAAGTACCTGCCTCACTATGGCTTTATGCAATGACATTTTGCAATATTGCAAAATCGGGCAATGTCCTTTCTAGCAACATTGCAAGAAGAAAAGTGAAGATTCAGGATTCAAAAACAAACATTCATTTTACTAAAGTATGGATTTTCAATTTATTATTTATGTAAGATATTCTTGCCGCGTTCGCCCTTCTGAGTCTATAACTGTATATCTGTATAAACAGATTATCCCACATCTGCCTAGTGCAGGGTTATGACACTTTTTTCCGTGGCATATGGTGTTATGAGCTACCATCAGAGGCAAAATATTGGGCCAGATGGACAGGTTTTGTGCAGATTTATAGTTTGTGTGGGGATGTGCACAAACTTAAGAGGTAATTTGTGGCATGACAACTATTACTGCAATATTCCTCTGTAGAATCTTATAAAGTGCTTTTTCCTAATGACTTTGCATGCACACCCATTTCCTTTTTCTCTGTAATGATAAGCAACAATTTCCTTCTATCTTTTGTCCTGGTGCCACTTTTTACTGTTCTGCTCATTTAGTGGTGCTGAATGTCCAGGCTATTGATTCCATTGAATTTCATGTACATATTGAAAAAAAGCCTACAGGTCTGTTTTCTCATAAATTGGTAGAAAATGAGTGTCTGTCTATACAGTTAGAACTTGTAATTAAAAATTAGAACAGTTCTTATGTCTAAAATTAAAGAAATACTTTGAAAACCCTCTGTAGTATGCTTTTTGTTTACCAGACATTAGTTGGTGCTGTAGATAGCTGTAAAATGTCAGCGTGTGTTAGTTAACTACTTTTGCTGACAAACAACATGGAAAACAACATGATACTTGTCTTGAGCATGAATCAATTTCAGTAACTATTATTTGTGTGCATAAAATATTTTGTGTGTGTATATACATCTGGGCAGCTATGTATATTTTTAAGTTTCTATGTATATCTGCATACATACATAGAGATACGTATGAAATCTATAAATTTTTTATGTTGTTGAAGACAGATGGTACCTTAAAGTCTCCTGATTTTCCAGAGAGATGTTCAGAGCCAGTAGTCTCTGAAGAGTTGATCCCACAGAGTGTGTCAAATTAGATAACAAATCCACGTTTTAAGAGTGTGATTTTGGTAACACACATTCAAAAAAGATTTATGCATCAATTTAGTTTAGTATCTCCTACTGTATATACATAAAAGTGTCCCATTTCTGAAGAAGGTGCACTTCCGTTTTATATTTCTTCAAATTTTCTCATCTAATTTATGCGACTTCAGGGACGTCAGTTCAAGGCAGTCTCTGTATTGTATTGCATCAGACCTTGCTTTCAAAAAATGTCTGCCCACTGCAGTTTCTGAGTGAAAATGCCAGCATTAAATACAGGTCACTCTTTGCTTCCATACAGCTCTCCTAAGAATTCAAGTCCACTACAGCCTCACAGAGTAGGAAGAGAGACTGTGCTGTAAACACAAGTTTAATATGTGAGCCACTTTTTGCAATGTTCCACAGTTGTTTTTGTTGCAGCCACTGTTTCCCATTGTAGATCCTCCTTTTTTTTTTTTAATAAGCTATGTTATCATGATGAAAGTTGTCAGTTATCAGTGTATATAGAGGGGAGCCAACAACGAAAGAATGTCAATAAATTCTAGCTGAAATGCTGCAAAGAGTTCTTATTTTTCTGCAGCAGTAAAAACAGTGTCAATACTGAGGTGAGCTGACATGAAAATACACTTGAACACCTCGTGAATACCAATCTTTTCAGACAGAGGGTCTCTTTAAAAAGCAGTTTCTGTCAAAGATTACATTTGAACACTTCCTTTTGCTTTGAATTATACAGAAGACATCTTTGACCTGCTTTACATCGTTCAAACACATAATACAAGGGAAGATTTTTTTCATCTGATCTTATGGGAGATGTTGTACATCCCCAGTGCATATGCCCTGCTACTGATACAGTAGATGATGCATAAATGGAGTGACGTCATTCACAGCTGATGATTAAATACTTCCTAGGGACTCACAAAATTGTTCTGCAGAAAATGAAAACTAGGTAATAATTGGAGCTTTCAGGCTCCCCTTTTCTTCTGTTTTCACTTTTTTTCTTGAACATGTCATTCCTGCATCTTGTCTTTTTACAGTAGATGAAATATTAACTGTGTTGCTGATTGGTACTTTGTATGATTTAAATTATTGATTTGTGCTTTAAAAAGTGAAATCATGCTACTGTTTGGTAGAGTATCTGTTACACCTCGCTCTTTTAGTGTCCTTTCATTTCAAAGACACTATAATAATACTTTGAAGACATTAGCCTAATATACCCATGCACTGTATTTTTATGGTCATTTTTTCAGATAGGTAAACTGGGAGCAGAGGAGGGCAAGGTCAGTGACATGTGTGGATACCAAGAGTCCTGCCTCTCAGACATTGTCTCTAGCCATGGTATTCAGCCACCCCTTTGGTTTTCTCTGGAGAGCAAAGGTCTTGCCACACCATGACCTGAAAATAACGTTAATTACAGAGTCCCTGTGAGACTGTGACATAACTTCTAACCAATCAAAGAGTAGATATCCTAGAAAAAGAAAACATTTACAGCATCTTTGGTGTGGATACAAATTCTCCATTTTGAACTTTACAAAAAGACTGTCATTATTTGTTTTATTCTTAACTGCGTGTAGGTGTGATATGCAGGCGGAAGTGTGCAGTAACAAAGAAAGAGGCCAATGGTTATTTTAAAATTAAGGTTTTTTTTATTAAAATTTGCTTATTTGAGGTATGATAGACAGTTTACCTGAACATGTGAGAAAAGTTAATCCTTCCACCCCAAATTTTGGCATACCAAACTTTTGCTTCCGGTAGAAACTGCAATAAATGCCAGGTCCTCAGGGTACTGGCTGTTTGCATTAATGTTTTCTATGCTGGATCATAAGTCATAGATTTCCTGTCAGCAGTTGTTTACACTTGGCCTGTGTAATAGTTTGAACCTTCATGCCATAAGATCAAAGTATCTTTTCTAGGTACATGTCGTTTTAAATATGCATGAAATTTTAAAAAATGCGAACTCTTAAAGCTGTTATAAAAAACTAGTTATGGGTTTTGAATGTATCTGGAAATTGCTGAGATTTTAACTCAGCTTTGTATACGTTTTCCAGGCCATTAACATTTTATTTTGTTTTTATAGTTAATTTTAATTTATTTTATTATATTTTATTTACTTACGTACACTTATTTAACATGTTTGACAGAAAACAAAACTCTAGCATAACAATGAAGCTCTGACATTTGGGGGGGGGTCTGTGCAATAATAAAAAAATTTTTTTTGGGAAACTATATTGTCTTCAGTAGAGTCAATAGAGTCTGCCAGTCAAGCAAGCTTCTCGGTTGCACAAGAGGAGCTTTATAGTACCAAATTTGACCCTCAGCACTTCTCTTCTACAGAGTGTCTAAGACAGAAATAGGACTTTAGGCTTCTACCTACAAAGTACTTAAGTATGTACATAACTCAAAACTCATTAATACTTCCATTGAGTTCAATGGGTCTATTCACATGCTTAATGTTGTGTGTCTAATTAAAGATATTGGGAAATCAGATCCTAGCCTGGACTAGGATACATACTCTGATGTTGCTCTAACTCAAACAGAGATTTAACCAGAAATGGGCATAACGTATTTTGCTTTGTTTCTTTCAGTAGCAAGGAAAATGCTGATTTAATTCTCCTCTGAAAAAAAGCAATTTCATTTTTGAGGGAGTTAAGAGAACTCAAAACTCTGCTTGGTTTTCCCTTACTTGTTTTGACTATTCATTTGAAATTAGTTATTTTGGTTAGTTATTAAATACATTTTTTTTACAATTATACATTTTTTACAATTAACTGTTCTTCCCCCTCCCTCCTGTTAGGTGACTGGCCTCCTCTAAAGCACTAGAAGAGTTGGTTTTGGTGTATTTTATAGACATTTACAGTGTACGTGAAATGTTTTGTTTGGTCATTTTTTTGCAATTAAAGCATAAACAAACATGCAGACATAAAATCATAAAAGATCTCTGGAAATTAAGTGAAACTGAAAAATGCCCAGACAGTGCCAGCCATAATGACAGAGAGCTTCAGAAGGATAACACTAGCTTTTCTCTTTGTGTTGAAAAACTTTAAAAACTGTTTTACATTTAAGTAGTGTCAAGAAGTAGTCTGTAAAAAGGAAAAACCTGGAATTGAAAGTTCATATAGAACCACCACATTTGACTGTGTATAACAGAGCAGGGGTAATGGAGGAAGCCCTTTCTAGTCCATGTCTTACAATATGTCCAGCACACTGAGAGCTCACACTGCTTTGCTAGGAACACTCTGAAGTGTTCTAGTTATTGTAAGACTACACCGGTTATTGGCCCTTGTCTGGAAGGGAGAGGTATTTTCATAGATGCATCAAAGCTGTGACCAACAGTGACATTTCTTGTCTGCTGAATAAAAATAACAAGTTTCAAAAAATGTATGCCACAGTGTTCCTACGGTAGGAATGATAGCAAACACGCATGGTGAAAGCTATTTTTAAAAATAGCAGTAGAGATAAATAGGATGGTGATTCAACACTTGATCATTTAGTGTAATTTTCCCACTTACTTCTCTAGATACTTTATTCACTTTGAGCTAATTCAGCTGTGCTGAAAAGTTGGTTTTCTTTATTTGTCTCTCATTAGTTTTAACTCACTATAAGTTGTCTTTACATTCTCTTTAAACAGAACCAACTATATCTTAAAGCATAAACATGGAATTGCTTATGTTGTTCTACATACACAAGTTAACTGAAAACAAAGCAAGAATCAAACAAAACTGATTCATTTTTTTAAACAGGAAGTACATTATCTGTACTCTGGCTAGTAAATAAGTGGTTTTTTCTAGTGGATTTAACATTAATTTTTAGACATTATGCATGTATAAATAATGTTATGTATTGACAGAATGTAGGTAATATCAGAAATTAAGGAAGAAAGAGTTTTCTTTTTCTCTTAGTGCTGCTCCTTTCAAATGCTTGTCTGCCTTAGAAAATGGCTCCTGTGACACTCAGTGGAGCTAACACATGGCATCATGGTGACCGGGCATCATGAATTACTTTAGGGAAACAGTCAACTGAATAGACTCATGGGAAGATTTTAGATAAGATCATTACCGTTATCTTCTTTTTAAGTGGGCAAAGAACATCCCATATGAGAATAAGTAATAGGACTTGGTTTTGAAGACCTTTGCTTTGCTGCTATTGCAAGTGTCAAATAATCTCTTACCAATATTAGAAAACTGATTCAACACGCTAGTGCTGTGTGGTTAGAAAAAAAAGTAGCACACTAGCGTTAGACAGAATAGATGATGAGAGCTGCATGATAAAGACTTCTGCAAAATAAGCTTAGAATGTTTGGTTGTCACTCCAAGTACTTTGTTTTCAAATTTCTTATTTCACTACTGTCAGCTAAGAAACCTTGTACAGAAACAAGTGGTACTACGTTTCCATCAAAAATGGCTAAAAAGCCTTTGTTTCCTCTTCATATCAAAGCCTAAGAAAAAGATGAGATGAACTGATACTGTGCCAGGTTTTTTTGATCCATTTTTTTTTTGTTTATAATTCACTGATACTTATACACTGGAAATTAAGGCCAATACCTTATTCTAAGTCCTTATTCTCAAATTCGAGGGAATGGTTTCAAGACCCTTGTCCTTTGGGTTGTCAGAAAGTTGGACAAAATCGCCACTAAAATAATGCTAGCGCTGAAATTATTACCTACTGTTTTCATTGTCTCATTATTTTCCACCTACCCCACAACAGAAGGATGAACTTACAATTAAAAAAAAAACCCTGAAAAAGAATAGGAATGGGATTTAAGAGATTTAGTGTCAATAATTCCTACTACAGACTTTCAGTCTGATCTTCTAGAAAAACTAAGTAAAATGAATGAGTTTCTGGTACACTGTTGCAGTCAGAGAACTGTACTTTCCACGTGCAAAGTCTGTGCTAAAGACAGAATTATTTAGGGCCAGTTACCTATCAGCAGCTGGCAAGTATATGGCAACACCAAAGGACAGTCAAATAATAAAAGCCAGCAACAGTTGATGGAAAACTTCTAAATGTTTTCTCCCTAAACTTTCACCTCTGGATTTTAATTTATTTTTTTTCGGCGTTTCCTGAACCTAGGAAAGTTAGCCCACAAGGCAAGTGATATCAGCAATTCACATTTGATACAAAATCTGAGTGTTGTGTTGTTTTCCCACTTTTATTCCTTCTGAAGTGAAACAACCACTGAATTAAATGTCAGAGGTCTTTCATTCTGGTCATTCCCCTGCCACAGGTGAAGCATTTTGATAGTGTTCATTAGTTGTTTCAGCAAGCCGTTATTATTATCCTAACTATGAAGATGTGGAAAACAAGGTCCTTGGGAACTGTGTGATGCAGCAGGATAAGTGGTTTAGAATTTATCCTGCTGGGCTGCCAGTTATCCTGTCTAATTGTCCATAAATGGTCATTTAGGAAAGGTAATGATGGAAATAAACAGAAGAACTGGGAAAGCTGCAGTCCCAGCTAGATGTATGGGTAGCCATTACTGCCAGCTCAATCACCTTCTCAGAAAGATCCATTGGCCTATTAGCCTTTTTTGATTTATCAGTCATATAGGAGAAGGAAATCTGGCTTTGGAAGACCTTGGCTATACCTTTCACTTTCCCTGTGTCTCATGCTCATGATGAGAAACCAATTGTGGAAGAACTCTGATGTGTTATTAGGAATGTCTTTCTCCAGAGCTGTTAAAGAAAATCTCAACATTCCTTTGCATTAGGGTTTTTACAGAGCACTGCAAAGACAGGAGAAGAGTAACTTTTAATTTGAGGTGATTACAGTGTAATCTGGGTCTACATATTTCAGTGAGAATGTTCCAGGTGCAATATTATCTTTTAAAGCCTGGTTCGTTGCTTACAGAATTTGGCTGTTGATCATGGAGATCTCAAGGCAGCCAGAAATACTTGTATTCCAGTAACAATTCTTCCAGATGCGGACCAATTTCACCATCAGCTCTTTGAAACGTTATGAATCTGGGACCATGCACATGGGCCTAGACAGTGTATAAGTGTATGAAACATTAGAGTCGTCCCATGTTAATAACTTGCATGTCTCCACTTCTGAAATTTGTAGCAATAACTCTTTTGCACTGACCACATACCAACTGACATTTTATGTATATCACAGATATTACAAAAAGCCCATTTAAACAAATTATTTTAGAAGTTTTTGAAGTTGGAAAATTAGGGGTTTATATATATATACACATGTATACATGGATACACATACACACACATACATATGCTTTTCTTTCCAACTTTAGAATTAGATGCCTTAATTATGAAATACAGGATAGGAATAGCAAAATTTAAAAGCTGCTGAATGTGGTCCATAATAGCTTTTCTTTATGTGAAAAGGAGCAATTAGAAAGCATATCAGAATTTTCTAGGGTTAAAAGCTACTGTGCGGTTGTTATTAAAAAGCTAAATATGTGTCCCTTTTCCAGTGAAAGGAGCTCACATGTTTTTATCTCTGTAAATGGATTCGACTGTAAAATTAGGACTTTTTGTCTAAGAAAATTTGTCCCAACCGCAGAAGTTAATACCATCCTCAGTGAATCTGGATTGATTTGTTTCATTTTCTGGATATAAGAAGTAAGAAGACATTTTTTATACTGTCTAGTTGATTTAAAATTAAGATGGTGTGTATCTGAAGCTTTTCAGGGCTTTGGATGCTAAAGAAAGACCCAGGAGATAGATTAGTGGATAGAGGGCAGGTAGGGCAGTCAAAGGTACATGACAATTTCATTTATCACATGGGTCTGTAATTTATCACCTGATCGTGCAACTGATCACATGACTCTCACCCCTACAAAAGGGCCTTAAGTGTATGTAGAAGGCAGTGAGAATGGTCTGTCTGCATGAGGGGAAATTCTTCATTGTATATCCACTCAGATGTTTTCTTCCATTTCTGGAAGATTTCACTTCAAAGTAGAGTTTTAGTTGTACTGGCTGTAAGTGAATGTAAACTAAGTTAGTACTGAACCAGCAGATTGAAAAATCTTATCACTGAACAATGAAACAAGTTGATTTTTTTTTCCCTTGTGCCAACTGTTATCTATGCTCACATTTGAAAAATACACCATTCACAGAGTAGTTGTTTGACAGTTCCAGTAGTTAAGATTTTTCTCTGGAGATCAGTGATTTATCTTTTTGAAGACAAAGACACAAAATATGGATGAAGACGTGAAACTAAAAATGACAGCTCCATAAATGTTACAAAAAAGCAGAAGCTAAAATGTTCTACAAAGAAATGTATTCCATAATTCAGTCATGCAAAGGTTAATGTAAAGTATGAGGTATGTTTTCTTGTAACCAAATTTTACATTATTCTTGTTGATAGAAAGAAGAGAAACTCAGTTGTTACATAAAAAAGGACAAACCAAGCACTGTCTGTCAATAAACCTGTATAGTATGGTTTCATCAACTACTTGCCTGTGATGAAACAGTATTTGAAGTGACAAAGAAGACTGATGGGGAAAAAAAAACTCTTTCAAAGATATTTTAAATTAAATAAAAATGACTGCCTATCAAGAATTCATTTTATAAAACTATTGGAACTGAAGTGGGTTAAATAAATATATGATCTCAAGCAGACAGGATTGTGCAGGAACTTAAGAATTCCTAGCCTGAGATGGACATATTATCCTGTGTCCTTTTGTACTTCTACTGGCAATCTTTTCTAGACAGTCACGAAGACGATAAATGTTCTCCTTATGCTTCTCAACAGTTATACAGTAGAAAATCTAAATTATCAGGCACTGAAATGTGTGGGTTTGAAAGTCTTTGTTCGACCGTATTTGAGGAATATCACTGTTAATGCTGAACTGTGTTATTTGCAAAAATATACCATTTCAATATTTCTTAAAAAAAATGGCTCAGCTATTGACCTCATTAATACCTGAAGGTGCTATGATGGTATAACTATCATATTCATATGATGGTTACAGTGGTGTGTTAATTATATTCATTCCCGTGAGAAGTACTTTAGAGGTCAGCTACAGGGAATGTGTTATTGAAATTTGCTTCAGAGATTCAGTGCCTAAGACCCTCAAGAAATGGTCATATTGTATTTGTTGTATATTTTTGGTAGAAAATGACCCTTAAAAATATCCTGAAGTGACCGAGCGGATGTATGGGGATTTCATAAGTGTAATTGCACTACCCAGTGTTAGGGTAGTGTGGTAGAGAGAATGGAGTTACTCATTTTGAGCTGTCTTGACATGGTGTATAAAGACCCAGTCAACAGATGCATACCTTACTTAAAGTGTTTGAAATATGCAGGACAACAATATTACTGTGTAGAAAAAAATTAGAAGAGGAGCTAAAAAATGTTTTTATAAGGGCAATGTAAGAGGCTAGGGCAGCTAGAAATAGTGGTTCATGTAACTGAATATGCAATTATGCCATTAGTCTTTAAGAAGAGCAAGAATTGCCCCTGTGTAGTATTCTAAAGAAATATCAACACTTCCATGTAATCATAAGGAACTCCTTTACCCATGTATCCCACCAAAAGTTTAAAATTGTGTACAAATACAATTGAATGCTAGATTGGTCTTTACCTGATGTATAGATTTGGAGTAAGTTCTTGGTTTATCTAGGCCAGATATCACATTGCAAAATAACAAAGACAAAGAAACTAGAGCTTTTACAAGCATCTGGTAATTAGATTTTAAAAAATCATGTAATAAGCTTTTTGTATGTGCTATGCATGCTGTTCTTCAAATAATATGACAAAATAAACAGCAAATTAGACACAGGTACATTAGACATCTAGATCAGGAATCATTTTAGCCTGAAAAAATCTAATCAAGAATTAGTCAGTATGAAAAATCTTTTTTACTAAGTACTGCCAAGAACTCAGAAAAGCAGCGGAAGAAATTAGCTAAGTGATCTGCAATTACTGAATAAAATTAATACCTTACTTGAGTCTACAAAATTTCAGGAAGTGTAATTTTTTTACACGTGAGCATTTTCTTTTTCTGGTTGTTTATGTCTTAGAAAGGACAAGTCTGTAGCTCACCCAGTGCTCCCAAGGTCTTGACTAGATTTTCCTTCTGTCCAAAAGCGCATTTTAGTCCTTGCACAACTTTCAGTCTCTGACTTTAATCAGAAGTAGCATCTCCTACTATTGACAGCCAACTAGTGAAGTAACACCAAGGTCCTTGCAAATATACCTGAGATCTTGACAGATATTGTCAGAACATGAGCTCTGGATTGACCCCTGATTGTAGAAGTTCAGCTGCTAAGGACAAGAGTGTGCAACGGCTCTTCAGCTCGTGCAGGCAGCTTTTGTTTTGTCAAACCCGGAAGAGAAAAGACACTGAATAAGAAAAGATGTTACATTGTTCTGTGCTGCTACCGCAACCAACAGGTCATTCTCCACACCTCTGCAGTTCCTGGCACTTTTAACTTTAAAATAGACACCATGTCACACTTCATTCTTCATTAAAAAAAGGGAGCAGATGCAGGGTTGCCAGAGTCTTCAGGCTCTGGCTTGTAGAAATGAAACTTGTACAATTAAGACCAGTTACTGATTCTTTCCTTTTCTAAATGACTTAAGCAGGTCATTTAGGGAAACAGAGTTTTTTTACTAACCTCATGAAAGTGAAACACCTTGCTTTAAATCTAATGCAGCTGAATGGAACCAGCAATAAGTAACTATCTAATGTGCACCTGAGAACTGCTCCACACAAGGACTTTTCCTCTAAGTGCGTTGGTTAGGGCATATAAAAAGACTTCTAGCTTCATTAATTGGCTCTGTATGTGCCAATTTACAGTTTATGTGGAGGCAATTTTTCCTCATGAAAAAGCTGATTACATTACATCTCATCTCATTAACAAGAACACCTTTGTTACTGAAAGTTTTTCTTAAGCATAGCTAAGGCTCTCTGTGACCTACTTCTGATGCTTTTAGAGTTCTCAGATTTCTCATTTTTATTTAAGTACCTACCTTACACATGATTGGCTGCATGATAAGATAAGCTCACAGCCTAATTTTAGATTTGAAGATGTAGGTTTTCTTCTGTGAGAAATAAATTCAAAAATAACTTTTTAGATCATAAGATGCTGGCAAGTTTGTGGAAATAGTTCACATTTCCATTCTAGCAGTTGAGAAAGGGGAACAGCAATCCTGAGCATTTGTAACTCTGTTCTGATTCTTTGTATTCAGATGAATACTTATTTTCTCTATCTCTGACCCCAAAGGAATTCCTTGTCAGGAAGTTTTCTACTGCTTGCATTGCCAAAAGCAGTATTTCTTTCTGGAAGATTCTGTAGAATTGAATGGGAATTAAAAAGAAACATTGAAGAGGAATTTAACAGGGTTTTAAAGCAATTTCTGTGGAAAGCTAAATAATCTGACACAGATTTAGATCTTCTTTAATTCTTTGCTAGCCCATAAAATCGTGTTGTACGAATATTATTTTCTATTCAAGTACTCCAAAGTTGCTGAAAAAATCTGAAGAAGAGACAGTGGTACATATTCAGTTCTACTGGCTTTTGCATATCTCTTAGAAAAATTGATTTTACAGAAGACATTTACATGTAGTATTTAGAGATTCCTAAAGTATTGCATCATCACTGTGAAAGTTTAGATTTCTGAGGATTTCTAGATGAATGTTATCTTTTGCTGATTTTAGCAGAAATAGACTCTACTCAGTGACTAGACAATGGTATTGCTATGTCTACACATGGTCTAACAGTGGAATGAAAGATGTGACCCAAGTAGCAGACGTCTTTGTGATTTCTTTCTTTAGTCCTCTTGGAGTTATTTTACATGCAGACATAAGATGGCACTTTGTGCATGATCTTCCACATATCCTCAGCTTCCATCATAGCAGTGGGGCATGCTCAGACGATAATTCAGGGATATGTATTTAAATTAATTGTCTCACTTCAAGGCATATTCTTACTTCAGATTTCACTACCTGGGTTTTCAACTTTGCACTTGTATGTGACTTGCTGGATACTGAATGTATGAATTACAAATTAATGTGGAGATGTCCTTCAGCATCATGGAAGCAGTAGTTCAGGTGAACACTCTCACAATCCTCAATAAAACCATGCATGAATAAACTCAGGGTCCACACAGAGTAGTCTGCATTCAGAGAGCTGCATGATGATTTGTGTTTGATCAAGGCCATAAATACTTAGATGGATCTCCTTCTCAGACCTGCAGAAATCTCAGATTTGTGTAAGATTATTGTTCATGCTGCACAATGTCTTTTCTTTTATTGGTTCTGCTCTAATGCACAGTTAACCTGGGCCTTTTTGTACTATATCACACCTTTTTTCTTTTTTTTCCCCCTTTTTTATATATCAGTTAAGGGATACGCTTAACAGATAATATTTTGTGTTGTCAAAAAATGGGGGTCAGAGGCAGGTCTAAAAGAAAACCCTTTGGGTTGGAATCTGTTTTGTAAAATTAGATTAGTATCAGAAGTTTTAAGGGGTTATCAGAATCCTGCACATTTACAGCAGATTACCCTGTGAATATGCGTGGTGATTAGGGGGGACATAAGTTTCCCTAAGACAGTTGGAATCAATGAATTTACCCTTTAACTTATTTACAAGGTAAAAATGCCTCTGCCGTCTCCTTAGGATAACGCCACAAACAGCATTCAGCCTATTTGCAATGGAGACGTGCTACTATAATTATACAGTGAGAAGTCTTCATACATAGGTATGTAAAACTTCATCAAGTTCCATGTCATATTGTTCGAGAACTTGAACCTAGAAAACTCCATGAATTTAAGGGACTGTATTCTATACATTGTGGTTTTCATAGAAACATAGAATCACAGAACGGTTTGGGTTGGAAGGGACCTTAAAGATTTTCTAGTTCCAGCCCCACTGCCATGGGCAGGGACACCCTCCACTAGAGCAGGTTGCTCAAAGCCTCATCCAGCCTGGCCTTGAACACCTCCAGGGATGGGGCATCCACAGCTTCTCTGGGCAACCTGTGCCAGTGCCTCACCAAACTCACAGTAAAAAAATTCTTCCTAATATCTATTCTAAGTCTGCCCTCTTTCAGCTTATAACTATTACCACTTGTCCTGTCACTACACTCCCTGATAAAGAGTGTTTCCTCATCTCACCTGTAGTCCCCCTTTAGGTACTGGAAGACCACTCTAAGGTACCCCGGAGCCTTCTCTTCTCCAGGCTGAACAACCCCAACTCTCTCAGCCTGTCCTCGTAGAGGAGGTGCTCCAGCCCTCTGATCATCTTCGTGGCCCTCCTCTGGACCCACTCCACCAACTCGACATCATAT
The DNA here is from genome assembly GCA_011057875.1 of Pterocles orientalis. Classification (NCBI taxonomy): domain Eukaryota; kingdom Metazoa; phylum Chordata; class Aves; order Pterocliformes; family Pteroclidae; genus Pterocles; species Pterocles orientalis. Next base: position 1,493,804 of record WKFP01015563.1, on the reverse strand, counting down.
TTCTTTTGACTGTATTTTGTTTGTATCAGAGGACACCAGCATGGAAGGATCACACGAACAGGAAGATGCAAAAATGCAACAGCACTTTGCTTCAGGTTTGAACTACAGACAGTAGTAAATCAAACACTTTATTTGCTTATGGTCCATTTAATCACAGACTGTGGCATAGTGGTAATTTCTCATACAGAAATACAGAAATGGCATGCAGAACACTGTGGGGGCTGGGTGCTGCTTCAGACTAGGAGGGTCAGGTGTTTCACATGGGGCTGGCAGGGCAGGACCTGGCAGCCAGGACCATCCCACTGCCCCACCATTGAGCAGGGCAGCCAGGGGCCAACTGTGACAGCCCCAGCCCCAGGCAGCAGACACCTCCCTGGGAACGGAGATAGGGATGGGACTGGCACCCTGAGATGGACTGAAACAGGCCATATTATCTGTCAAGTTTTTCAAGAAGTAAAAGTTTCTGTGAACCCCAGCTAACGGTAAAAGCAGGATATTGCTACATTGTACACTGGAAATGTGAATGGTTATTCTTTTGTAAATCACCTGCTTTTCCCAATATCACCACCAAGACAACGGATCTGTCCAGAGCTGTGGAAAAATTCTATCTGCTTTCTGATTTTTGCAAAATACTTAAATCCTATAGCCCATTATACACCACTGACTTTTGTGCTACCATGGGCATCATAAGGACTGAAGGATTTGTATGTACTGGTCAAGGACTAATATTTTCAAAAACTTTGCTCTAATAAAAAAAATAATGTTGTTGTTCTTTTATGAACCTTTTTTATGAAACTCTGATTAAATCTATTATTGTACTTTGAATTGGGGAAATATTACAAAATAAAACTTCTGTTTCAGAGATTCAAAACTAGATTTTTTTCTTTTTTTGTGGTAACAGAGGTGTCCTCAGAACAACACGGTAATTCTTTTGAACATTAAGAAGTAAAGTAAAATTACTTGCTTAGTGAATAGACACTAGTCCTCATTAACTCAAAAGTATGTGTTCAGTGGCAAAAAAAAAAAAAGTTTTTCTCTGAGGATCCTTAAAATTTTCTAATGAACATATCTTCAGTGAAAAATTTGTTTGAAGTCACAGTGAAATATTTAGAAAGATGCTTGCTTTTGCAAGGAAAAGCAGATTTATCAAATAAAGTCAGAGCAGACTTTGGCGTCTTCAGGGATCTGTTTTCTAGATTACCATGGAGGCAAGAGGGGCCCAAGAATGCTGGTTCATATTCAAGGATCACCTCCTTCAAGCTCAGGAGGGATGCATTCCAGCGAAGCGGAAGTCAGGCAAAAACACCAGGAGGCCTGCATGGATGAACAAGGAACTCCTGGACAAACTCCAACACAAAAAGGAAGCTTACAGAGGTTGGAAGCAAGGACAGGTAGCCTGGTGGGAATAAAGAGAAACTCTCCAAGAAGACAGGGATAGAATTAAATCTGGCCAACGACTTCAAGGGCAAAAAGAAGAACTTCTGTAGGTGTGTCAGTGATAAAAGGAAGACTAGGGAAAATGTGGGCCCTCTCTGGAAGGAAACAGGAGACCTGGTTATGTGGGACATGGAGAAGGCTGAGGTACTCAATAACTTTTTTGCCTTATTCTTCGGCTGCAAGTGCTCAAGCCACACTGCCCAAGTCACAGAAGACAAAGACAAGGAATGAGAGAGTGAAGAACCACCCATTGTAGGAGAAGATCTGTTTTGAGACCATTTAAGGCACCTGAAGGTGCACAAGTCCATGGGACCTGATGAAATGCATCTGCAGGTCCTGAGGGAACTGGCAGATGAAGTCGCTAAGCCACTATTGATTATATGTGAGAAGTCATGGCAGTCTGGTGAAATTCTCAGTGACTGGAAAAGGGGAAATATAACCCCCATTTTTGAAAAGAGAAAGAAATAAGACCTGGAAAGAAAGAAAATGACCTGACAGGTCGGCCAGTCTCATCCCTGTGCCCGGCAAGATCATGGAGCACATCCTCCTGATAAGTCTGCTAAGGCATATGAAAAATAAGGAGGTGATTGGTGACAACGAGCATGGCTTCACCAAGGGCAAATCATGCCCAATGAATTTGGTGGCTTTCTGTGATGGGGTTACAACATTGGTGGCTAAGGGAAGAGCAAATGACATAATCTACCTGGACTTGTGCAAAGCTTTTGACACTGTCCCTCATGACAGCCTTGTCTCTAAATTGGAGAGACACGGATTTGATGGAAGAACCACTTGGTGCATAAGGAACTGGCTGGATGGTCACACTCAAGAAGTTGTGGTCAATGGCTCGGTGTCCAAGCCGAGGCTAGCAGTGAGTGGAATTCCTCAGAGGTCAGTATTGGGACCCATGTTATTTAACATCTGTTGTCAACCGGGATAGTGGGATCAAGTGCACCCTCAGCAAGTTTGCTGATGACACCAAGTTGTGTGGTGCAGTTGATGTATTGGAGGGAAGGGATGCCATCCAGAGGGACCTTGACAGGCTTGAGAGGTGGGCCTGGGCAAACCTCATAAAGCTCAACAAGACCAAGTGCAAAGTCCTGCCTTTGGGTTGAGGCACTCCTAAGTACAAATACAGGCAGAGAGGAGAACGGATTGCGAGCATCCCTGAAGAGGACTTGGGGTGTTAGTAGACGAGAAACTCAACATGACCCAGCAATGTGTGCTCGCAAGCCAGAAAGCCCACCATGTCCTGGGTTGCATCAAAAGAAATGTGACCAGCAGGTCAAGGGAGGTGATTTACTCTGCTCTTATGAGAACCCACCTGGAGTACTGGGTCCAGCTTTGGAGCCCTCACCACAGGAAGGACGTGGACCTGTTAGAGTGGGTCCAGAGGAGAGTCACAAAAATGAAGAGAGGGCTGGAACATTTCACATGCAAGGACAGTCTGAGGGGAACTGGGGTTGTCTAGCTTGGAGAACAGAAGGCTCCAGGGAGACCTCATCGCAGCCTTCCAGGGGACCTTATAGCAGCCTTCCAGTACCTAAAGGGGGCCTACAGGAGAGATAGGGAGGCACTTTTGATCAGGGAGTGTAGTGATAGGATGAGGGGTAATGACTTCAAGCTGAAAGAGGGTAGATTTAGATTAGAAATTTTTTACTGAGAGGGTGGCTAGGCACAGGAACAGGCTTCCCAGAGTAGTTGTGGATGCCCCATCCCTGGAGGTGTTCAAGGCCAGGTCGGATGATGCTCTGAGCAAGCTGGTCTAGTGGGAGGTTCCCTACCCATGGCAGGGGGCTTGGAACTAGAAAATCTTTAAGGTCCCTTCCAACACTCATTGTTCCATGATTCTATGAATGCCAATATCTATATCTTAAATAATGGAATTGAAAACTAGAATAATTTAATTTGATTTGTTTTCTTGCTCTACTAAGAAGAATTTTTTTTTTGTTGTTGTTGTTTATTTGTTTCCCCTCTGCAAGCTGCATTTCTCAGCTGCATTACATCTTCCATGCAATACCGCGGCTGGAATAGATCTTGTTGCAATTGCCTCATTTTACCACAAGCAAGATTATGCTTCATCACAGCACAATGGATGGTAACAGAAACATCAGGAAGTCCAGTTTGTAAAGGACCACAGGAGGGAATAAAACAAAGTGCAGTTCTTTTATGTCCCTAAATCTCATTAGCTTTTCCATTAGCTTTCAATTTTTAGCTGGCAGCATGTCCATAGTCACTTTAGTCAAAAATGACTTTTCAGAAATCTATTATCATCATATTGCCCACAGAGAACAAGTCTGCTTGCAGATGTTGATGATTTTTCTTTATGCTTCACTTACGGTTTAGCTGTGATTTGTTAGGTTAATGAATCAAGAAACCTATTTAGGGAGTAATATAGATGTGGATAATGAAGCCTAACACAGAGCTGGTGGCCGTGACAGCTGCCCATAAGACTGGCCTACCTGGGTAACCTGAAAGATAAAGGGCATAGTTGCAAGGCAGAAAATGAAGTGATACTCTGTGATTTCTGCTCGTAGGAGTGAGAAAGGCGAAATGTTGTTCACACCTAGCTGTGCAAATGTTCAAAATGCAAGTTCTCAGCAGTCTGTGTTCTCAGATTCCTGTGTCCAGGTATTCTTTGACATACCATTGACCTCCCTTGAACTCGTTGTGTACAGGTCTTCCTTGTTAGAGGAAAATAAACTTGCTTGTGGATTAAGAAAAATCCAAGTAAGAATCAGAGGAATGGCATTATATAATGGAATAGAAAACTGTTGGAAGTAGAAAACTAAGACTTCAGAGAGGTTAACACTAGAGCAAGACCTATAGTGATCTAGAGGTTTTCAGTGCCTGGTACTTATATTCAGAGTAATCGCCAAGGCAGTAAAATGATCAGATGAGCCTTACGGAAGTTATGTTAATATCCAATGGAAAGAAGCACCATGAAGTTAGACACAGGAACTTGGAATCTTTTGGGCAGTCACTTGTAAGTGAACTGGTACCTTGCTGAAATTAAAAGGGCATGCTGTTTGCCTGTTTTCTCAGAAATCTCTCTGTCACATTGCAACAATGTCCTGTACCTTAGGGCCTTGTTTGTGGTTGTGAGGGGAGTCAGTCAAGCTCTCGCTGTATGTTGACGAAACTGTATACACATAGGTAACTCTGTATATATAGGATCATGTGCTTTAGTTTAACAGGATTTGATTCATTGTTTTGTCTTCCTGTAGTTTCTAAAGGCAGAGTAGCATTCATACGAAACTATTGAGAACATAGTTAGGCCTAGAACTATTACCAGTGCTGAGAGCATGGAAAAAGAACAACACTTCTCTTCTAGAAACAAACAGACAAAATCAACCCACAAAAAGCTGAACAAAATTTTCTGATTAACTTTTTAGTTTTATGAGCTGGTAGAAGGAGAATGCAAAAAAAAGAAAAAAAAAGGAATTTACTGCAAGGCAATTCACAAAGGAAGGCTAAAACTGGTAAGTAAACATGCAAAAGTTATGATGTCATTTTTTGCAGTCTCTTTGTAGCATAGAAATGCACTTTAAGGTAACTCAGCCATTACCATCTATGTTTAATTACTCTTTGATAATGAATTTCTTCCTGGTACATTAAGTGACTCTATTGTACTGTGTGAATCTGCTGTTGGCCTAACCTCATTTGTATAGAAAAGATGGTGTTAGTAGGTTAGTCCATTTCCACTCCCTGCTGTTTAACACAGTGTTAACAACAAAGTTGTCTGAGATGCTTATGCCATGTGTTTATTCTCGTTGATGAAACTATTTTTGTAGTTTGACTCACTGAATTTTAAGTGGTCAAATTTGTGCAAAATATCATCAAGGATTTTATATATTTTGTGTAAGATGAGTAAAAACATATTCTGTACTAATACTCAGGTTGAATGTGCCATTTCTTACTGTTACAGCATATTGACACGAGTCCTAGTATTGGTATTATACTATAGCTGCATAGTAGTAAAAAGGCGTTTCATAGGGATATATGATGAAGTTTCAAAATTACATAAGCCATGTTGAGAGAAACACTTTTTGCATCAATTTACTGTGTTGTTGCATGACTTTCACTTTTTAAACTCTGTTAGAAAAATGAATTTATAAAACTTCCTACACTCTTGAGATTTTGCCTTAGCAGTATTTGCTAAAAGAAGTGACCATCCATATCTTTAGTAAGATTATAATATTATCTCATTCTTAGTTTTCTGAAGAAAAAGGGAGCTAATTAAAGACACCCTTATTAGGGATGAAGTCCGTATAATGACTCCATAGTTTTCAGCTCAAAAATCTGCTTAGTGTCTTCTTTATTGCTGAGTTTTCGGCCATCCAGACACAGAAAAAGAAAATTTCAGCTCCAAATCCAATTAATGAAATCAAGATTAATGACCAAGGAGCATAAGCTTTCCTCATGTTGACGATCTAATGTTTGTAGCTTGGTCTAAGGGCAGCCTACATCTGCCACTGGCTTTTTCTTTCTCTGTGATGAGGGAGTCAAGGTTTCAAAAAAAGGTAGGATGTAAAATGAAATCTTTTACAGAACAGGTTTTGCTTGTACTTTTAGGATTATAACAACTTATTCTGAAAGCGGAAGTCTCAGAACTTTAGTGTTCCTCTTAAAAACTGTTTTCAAGACAACAGTCTTCTTTCCAAAGTTGAAGTGGTGCATAAAATCTTTTTTTCACTTTCATGCAAAACCTGGAAAGTTATGTAATGAGAGGACTTACACCTTTGATTACATTACTGTGCTACATACGCTCTGTTAATAATATGACGATTTTAAAACATTGTAAACATTGACTAGCTTCATGTCAGAAAAATGTATAGAGCAGAGCCATAAAACATGTCACTATGAAATTGAATTAAATTCCTTGTTCTGATTTGAAAGAAAAAATCATCACATGCAACATATTTCTCTTTATATATTTGAGATCATTGTGGAAAACTTATAATGACTTCTCTAGAACTGAAAAGTGAAAATCTTCCAATTAAGAATTTTTTTGCAGTACAAAAAGTTTCAATTTTCCTAAAATGTGCCTGGACTTACTTCGAAATTTCTATTGAAAACATAAATAGACAAGGCCTGTGTGATTTCAGTTTTTGTTACTAATTGTAACCGCAGGTAAAATTTTCCATTTTATGAAGAAAACGGTATTTAAGAATAACTGTTTTAATCTATTTTGTTTTGTCGGTCATTTTCACCTTGAAAATGTCATAGTGTAGAAAAGATGAGACAATTACCCACAGTTACGTGGCATATCAATGGTATAGACAGAAATAAAAAATTATGTTTATAGCACCCTCCCAAGTCTTTTGCTTCACTAGGCATGTTATTCACCTTGAAAAATGCTTGAGTTTGAAATACTTTCTTGAATTTTTATTGCATTAACTATGGTAAAACAAAATAGAAATTTTCATATGGCTCACAGAAATATTTTCAAGGGTTCTCTGTGTTCCAGGGTCAAACAGTTTAGTGAGAGTTAAATAATAAATATGTATATTTTCTTCCACTCATTAACAAATTAAGTGGGCATGGAAGAATAGAGGAAACCTGTTCCCTTGCAATATTTAAAATGAGACTGTTGGGGAAAAAAAAAGAAAAAAAGAAGATACTTGATAAAGGTTTTACAAATGGAGAAGAACAATGCTTCAACAATTACTGGTGTAGGAAAAATGGACCGAAGGTGAAAAATTAAAAGAAATGGATCAAGGATGTGCACTAGAATGGGCTAGGGTTCTTTCAAAAGTTATCAGTTTTAAACTGCATTCAAAAAGGATTCAAAAAGCATAGAATCATAGAATAGTTTGAGTTGGAAGGTCATTTAGTCCAACCCCCCTTGCAGTAAGCAGGGACATCTTTACACAGGGAAGTCTGCTGCCTCCCTGGGGCCCGAGCCCAATTAGCATGGGTTCATGAAAGGAAGGTCATGCTTGACCAACCTGATCGCCTTCTATGACCAGGTGACCTGTCTAGTGGATGAGGGAAAGACCGTGGACGCTGTCTACTTGGACTTTAGCAAGGCCTTCGACACCGTGTCCCATAGCATTCTCCTAGAAAAGCTACTGGCTTGCGGCTTAGACAGGAACACTCTTTGCTGGATAAAAAACTGTCTGGATGGCCGAGCCCAGCGAGTCGTGGTGAATGGAGTTAAGTCCAGGTGGCGGCCAGTCACCAGTGGTGTTCCCCAGGGAACGGTTTTGGGGCCTGTTCTGTTTAACGTCTTTATCAAAGACCTAGATGAGGGGATTGAGTGCTCCCTCAGTAAGTTCACTGATGACACCAAATTGAGCGGGTGTGTTGACCTCTTTGAGGGTAGGGAGGCTTTGCAGAGGGATCTGGACAGGTTAGACTGATGGGCTGAGGCCAATTGTATGAAGTTCAATAAAACCAAGTGCCGGGTCCTGCACTTTGGTCACAACAACCTCCTGCAACGCTACATGCTTGGGGGTGAGTGGCTGGAAAGCTGCCCAGCAGAAAGGGATCTAGGGTTGTTGGTTGACAGCCAGCTGAATGTGAGCCAGCAGTGTGCCCAGGGGGCCAAGAAGGCCAACGGCATCCTAGCCTGTATCAGAAATAGTGTGAGCAACAGGACTAGGGAAGTGATTGTGCCCCTCTACTCAGCACTGGTGAGACTGCACCTTGAATACTGTGTTCAGTTTTGGACCCCTCACCACAAGAGGGACATTGAGGTGCTGGAGCAGGTCCAGAGAAGGGCAACGAAGCTGGTGAAGGGTCTGGAGCACAGGTCTTACAAGGAGCAGGTGAGGGAACTGGGATTGTTTAGTCTAGAGAAGAGGAGGCTGAGAGGAAACCTTATCACTCTCTACAACTACCTGAAAGGAGGGTGTAGTTAGGTGGGTGCTGGCCTCTTCTCTAAAGTAACAAGTGATAGGACAAGAGGAAATGGCCTCAAGTTGCAACAGGGAAGGTTTAGGCTGGATATTTGGAAAAATTTCTTCACTGAAAGGGTGATCAGGCATTGGAACAGGCTGCCCAGGGAGGTAGTGGAGTCACCATCACTGGAGGTGTTCAAGAAACATGTAGATGTGGTGCTTAGGGACATGGTTTTGGTGAGTTAGGTGGTGTTGGGTTGGACTTGATGATCCTTGGGGTCTTTTCCAACCTTAATGATTCTATGATTCTATCATCTTCCACTAGATCAGGTTGTCCAGAGCCCCCTCCAACCTGACTTTGAATTTTTCCAGCGGTGGGGTAGCTACCACCTCCCTGGGCAACATGTTCCAGTGTTTCACCACTCTAAGCTTAAAATATTTCTTCCTTATATGTAGTGTAAACCTCTCCTCTTTTAGTTTAAAACTGTTTCCCCTTGTCCTATTGCTACAGGCCCCGTTAAAAAGATTATCCCCACCCTTCTTATAAGCCCAGCAAAATTATCTGAGGGTGATGCCTGTGTTCCTAAAGACAATTTTGATGATGGTTCCAGTGAACACCTCTTGCCATTCTTGGAGGTTCAGACTGGATGTAAGGTGGATGTTTGCCATGTAAAAGGATTATTCATAACTAGGGAGAGTATCTTACTGTAAAAAGGTTGGTTCCATGTCAACCACACCTCCCTGCATAGGTGGCTGGAATGAGTCATTACATTCCTTCTTGGAAGAGCTGATATGCTGCTTGTATTAGGCCAAGGGAAAACTCTCAGCTAGATGATGGACAAAATATTGTCTTTCTTGCAGCAGTTTTATTGCAAACAGGCCACTCCCTGATGAGGCTAATAATAGGGTAAATGGATTACCTGGTAGAAGGAAAAATGGGCCCGGGTAAGATATTAATCAAAATATCAGGACAAAGTTCAGAGATTAAACAAGCATTTACATGTGCGATTGTCTTTAGAGAACTAGTACACTTCATGAAAGTTTTTCTTCAACTGTGATTGGCAAATGGCCACTTACAGGAGGGTGAGAGAAGACGGCATTTAAGGCCAAAGGGAAACGTTAAGTAACTGCTTAAGGGCAAGAGGTGAAGAGAAGATGAAATGCTTGCTAGGGAAGAAAAAGGCGACTATTGTTAGGACTCTTTCCTCTTCCAAATAAGTTTGCCAATTGAAAGTGCTGATGAAATTTTCAGCCAATCTGCAAAAGATGGTCAGATAGCCAAGGCTGCCTTTTTTTTTTTCCTATGATGAATAACGGACTGAAATATGGTTTTTGTTATTTTCTCCTTTTTTTTTTTTTTTTTTTTTTTTTTTTTTTTTTTTTTTTTTTTTTTTCTTACTGTATTTTAGTGCCGGCATTTTAGCTTCAGGAAAATGGAAATGTTGAATCTAATTGCCACTGATTCAGTTAGAGGATCATTTACCATTCTCTGGATTGTCTAATGGAAGTACTAGGGGAACAGATCTGCCAAGATTTGTGGTCTTAATGAAATTTTACATTTAAAGATGGCAAAAGTATTCACCTTTGATTTATATGTTACGCTATTTGAGAAACCTGTGATTGAAATACTTCATGCAACTCCGAACACAAACTTTTACAGCCTTTCTTAGAAATGACTGCATTTTTCTCTATTAATCCTTCACTGGCTTTCAAGACCACTTTTTCTAGGTCAAAACACTCCTGTTCCATGTTAGTTCTCAAATTACAAAGACAAGTGAGATGTTCAACTCATTTGAAGCACTGCTTTTACTTAGAAAAGTGGTAGTGGACACCAGGCCAAATTCTAGTCAAGACAAGCACTTTGTAGTTTCCATCTCTGCTAGTCTGAGACTTGCAGGTGTAGATAAGGGCACTGCACCAGAAATTTGTGTCACAAATTCATGTTGTTGTTACTTGTTAGCTAACCTGTTATTTTGTTGCAATAAAAAATGAAGAGTGAAAATAAATTGATATCTTGTCTGCCTTTTCAGATTTTAAGAACTTCACCATCAACGTTTAGGATTAAAAATACTTCATATTTTTTTTTTTTTTAACAGAGGACGTTCTGGCTGCTTTCTATTCCACATAATCAGTTTTTAAAAAGGACTCTTTTATTACTGTCTGTCTTTATGGAAAAACCTGCAGCCAAGAGCTCATCAAGTAGAAGTTTTGAGACACAACCGGACTATATCAAGAAATGTTATGAAATAATATATTTTTCCCTTCTTAAGTTTTATCTTGTTTCTTTTACTATTAAATAGCTCATGTATAAGGTAAAATAGATAAAAATAGTATTTGAAAAGGGATATAGCCAGATGTTGTGACAAACTAATCAGGATAGGTTCACAAAATTGACAAATAGCTGGGGTAGTGACTTCTGTTAAAAATGAGTGATATGATTTTTGAAGCATAAGGAGTCTATTTTCTGCTCGGTGCATAGGAGTTTATACACAGATCTCTCTTCACAACAAATAAAGGGACTTGTCTATTTAAAAACTTGCACATACTTCTGAAAATCTACAACATAGTGTCAGTAGAAGATTTTATGATCCCTGAAAAAAAAAAGATTTAATCTGTTTCTGCAGATGTGACCAGATAGATTTTCCTCCTATTCATATTGTATCAGCCAGGTGGTAATCACAGTTAAGTGACCTATTTCCAATAAAAATGTACATTGTTTGCTCTTATTATTTTTCTTCACATTATACAGAAATGAAGACCCGCTTTTTGCAGAGGTTTATATCTAATTTTATTTTGAATGTTGCATCTTTGCCCACTTCATCTTTTGTGTTATTTCCAAATTAAATCTGATCTTGTCTCAAAACAAGGTAGTTATAATCAAGAGATGATGTGTCAGGAAGTACCAATGGGTTGTAGTTTGATAGCTCAGAGAAAAGTCATAAGGACATAGAATTAAGACTGAGAAAAAGGGGAAAAAAGAAACAAAACAGCTCCTTAAATACCTTGTTAGTCTCTGGCCTTTTTTTGATTACTTTTTATTAAGCCTTATGCATCTGTAGAACTGCTAAAGCAGCATTTCAGGTCTCTGCTTCCGTCCCTAATCTTTTTGTCATTACGGTCCTCCTTCAGCAGTTACCAGTATCCTCCCAGACAGGAATTTCCCACCACACTGCCTCACAGACAGACACAAAACATTGCCAGCCAGTTGGCAGCCCACTTCTGCATCCTCTCTGGTAGCCCCCAATGAAAGCCCCAGCAACTGATGGAATACAAATGTGATGTCAAAACTGCATGTTATTTCTCACTCAGCCCATTTCTAATGGGTCTGTTTACATGGCATTTCACAAAGTTCTGTGCTAAGGCAAAAATTCAATCTCTTTCCAACACACAAACAGAAGAAAACTACTAAGTACCAGTTTTGAGCCATTTCCAAACCATCAGGACTAAAGGGGACTCCAGAGAATTCTCTGGAACAGGAAATATTTGAAATGAAAACTATCCCCCTTCAGCTGTTTGCAGAGATGCAGGCTCTGAAATTCTATGCCCAACATCTCTCTAATTTCTTGTTATCCATGTCTAAAGCTTCCTGTCTGGCTGCTGAAGGCCACTTGACAAGGGAAGCAGAGAAATGGCATTTATAATATGTTTAATGTAACCAGAGGAGAGTCTTTTGATTTATAATATGCATTATGAATCTTAGAAAGCAAAAGCTAAGCAAGACTGCAGACTAAGCAAGTAACTAATCAAACTGTTATTCTTGTCATGTTTACTTGAGCATCATGTCAAATTCTGAATCAGAAATCTCAATCAATAATTATCACAGAATGGACAGGATCCATCTGCATCCTTGTAATTAGGTTAAATTATAGGGCAGCACTCAGGTTGTAAGGTTGCTGTGAGACCCTATTAACTGGACAGCTTTGACCATACATCTGTCAGGGAAGCACTGTGAATTGCCCTGCATCGTAGCACACCAAGGTTTACAGTTTTAAAGTGACCTGTTAAACAGTTGCGATTTGCTTTTGTGATACAACTGTTTTGATCTATTATGCTTGTTCCTTATCTTTTATTGCATAGTCTTTACTGCTTTCTTTTATATTTCCTTACTACAGGTATCAAATTCGTGCGACAGACTTCATCTTGTTTGAGTGCATGGCATCTCTCTTCACCTGACTCGAGTGCAATTCATGTCATTATGCTTAGGAACTCACTGGTAGCTAGCCGAATAGTTATGAGGGTTATTGTCCTAGACAAGAGTTGCACACTGAAGCAAAATACTGTGATAATTGTAAAAATGTTGAGAATGGGGCTGTGAGGTTTTGATAATCTCTTGGTTTAGTGCTGTGACTAGAAATCCAGCTTTTGAGCTTCTGACATCTAGCACTGCCTTCTGTGAAAGTTGGATCAGATGGAACCTGTCAAGGACCTCTAGGTTTGCCTCAGTTACAATTCTCAGTAGCAATGGTAAAAGAGAAGGCGCACTGTCTTCTTAAGGACCCTGGTGCCCATGGCCAGTTTGTCCTGGCAAACACCACTTGTGTGGTGGTTAAGTGCAGGTGGCCTCTGAGGCAATCTGTAGGAAGAAAATTGGCTTCTGGCAGTCCAGGTGGTTGTGCTCTGCCAGAAAAGAGGCCCGGTGCCTTTCCACTTGAAAGCCACCTGGGTGTAACACTGAAACCTCCCAGGTCACAGAATCACAGAATCACAGAATGTTAGGGATTGGAAGGGACCTCGGAAGATCATCTAGTCCAAAATTGCTGCTGGAGCAGGAACACCTAGATCAGATCACACAGGAACGCATCCAGGGGGGCTTTGAATGTCTCCAGAAAAGGAGACTCCACAACCTCTCTGGGCAGCCTGTTCCAGTGCTCTGTCACCCTCACTGTAAAGAAGTTTTTTCTCGTATTCAAGTGGAACCTCCTATGTTCCAGCTTGAACCCATTGCCCCTTGTCC
>WKFP01015563.1:1462817-1480551 GCA_011057875.1 Pterocles orientalis | reverse complement strand
CTCCTGACACTCACCCTTCACATATTTATAAACATTCATTAGGTCACCCCTCAGTCTCCTCTTTTCCAAGCTAAAGAGACCCAGCTCTCTCAGCCTTTCCTCATAAGGGAGATGCTCCATTCCCTTCATCATCTTTGTGGCTCTGCGCTGGACTCTTTCCAGCAGTTCCCTGTCCCTCTTGAACTGAGGGGCCCAGAACTGGACACAATATTCCAGATGCGGTCTCAACAGGGCAGGGTAGAGGGGGAGCTGAAACCGGGACTTCTTTCAGTGGTACAGCATAATGAGGGCTTGCAAATACTGTTCTTCTACCCCTAGCAGTCCTGAAAAGTGTCTGAAATCCCAACATTGTGTCATGTTAACCTTGCTGTTAGAAATGAATAAGCTCTAGGCTGGGAAGCTAGTACAGTGTGTCTAACATGTAAGTGATATCCGTATTCAAGACTGCCTCATGTAGGTTAAATGATGTAGGCAAAAGCCTTAATCTGTGAGTGGAACCAGATGCCCTTTTGGTACCGACATAGGTTTTACCTGCTGTCTGCAAAGCACAGTTGTATGAGGATAAGATGTCCAATGACTTGAAGAGTTTCCCAGTGTGGAATTTAGGAGTGGCTTCAGATCTTTACTTACGTTTACATTACTTTATAGTTTTAGCAACAAGGTCAGCTGTTTGACCATCTGTGCTTGAGTAGAAAGTTGTGACATTTTATTTTTCAAAAGTAAATTGCCCTAATATGCTCTGTTTGAGCCTGTGCCCCGAGTTCATCTAGAAGTAGAAGCTGGTGCTAAATGCATTGTTCAATTTCTTTAGCATGCTGTCAGGATGGCAACCAGTTTGGCCTCTTGTCTCTTCTGTTTGCAGATATATGGGCAGAGTCTGAGATTGGTTGGAGTTACAAGACATTTAAATAGTATTGAATCAGACGGCTCATCTTCCATTCTATCGTTGACATTGTACCATTTTTCTCTCATAACACAAGACAAAGTCACTACTGGCAGGACACGATGCACAGTAGTGTCTTTGTTCTGATATTTGGTTCAAACTCTTTTAAAAATTGTCCTAAAGCTGTTAAAGATTAGGGCTGCCTGTAGAGACTATATATCTGAAGAAGCTTCAAGGTATTGTATAGTATCAATGGTATATAATTTATTTGAATTCCTGACTGGCTGTGTTTAACCAAACTTTGGTGGCTTTTTTTGTTGTTGCTTTTGTTAGAATTCTTGCCTGTGAGTTGTCATTCTAAATAATTATATGCATTTTAGGCTGTTAATGTGATGCTGATTGATTAAATAGAAATAAATAATATTTCGACCTGTGTTCAGTGTGATAATATTTCTTTCGTGACTGGATTTGACTTTCTGGTGTGGTATCTGGTGTCCAGAATCCTGTTAAAAAGACTGACCTACATTTCATGAGGCTGTATCTAGTAGTAGGTAGTAAGAGTAGAGAAAACTGCAGAAATTATACTGAATTCTGCTACTTGTGTAAACTACAGTGAATGCATGAAAGTGCACAACAATGTGTAATGTTATTCTTACGAATCTTTTACGTAACATAAGTCTGACTGATGTGGGCCTTATTCAAACAGTGTAACCATTACTGAATTAAGCAGTTGCATTGATAATTACATCATATTTTAGGGAAAAAATCAAGATACTTGAAGCATACTAAAATAATGTATATTTAGCAATTCTGTTTTATTTTTACAAATATGAAATATGCAAAAATGTCCAATTAGTGTACTCACAGATTTCAAATTCTGAAATATAATAAGTAAAAGCACATTATTTCATCATTAAAGAAACTGATCTGTCAGTACACTGGACCGATAAATATTTTATAGAGCTTGATTTCGTAATCAGTGAGCACTCTTTACATCTCTTATTGAACAAAATTGTGACTGTGTTCAAAATCTAAAAAAGTGAAGGGCCACTGTCTTTCTCATTATTTATAGACACACACACACTAGCTACCTATTTATGCAATGGAAGACCTTACAGTTCTTTGGTCAGAGCATAAATGGGATAAAAACAAAATTATATTGCTTAGTTCTGTATGGGTGTTGAGATATCTAAATTTTATATCGTGTTCTTGAGTCTCTAATGAACCAAACCAACCCTGCAATCAACATCCTAGTTTCTGGTAAAGATTAAAGTAATAATATACATCTGTTCTTTGCCCTCTGTTTCAGCTTGTCCCTTTTTCTTCTTATGCTACAGCTGGGTAATGAAAACAAAGCTGGTGGTTTCTAACATATCTATTTAAGGAGAAGGCAGAAAGAAAAGAAATGTCTTCATCATTATGGCCCATTAATGTCCCCATTAAACTTATCATAGAGTTTTATGCTTTGGTTTATTGATTAAGCGTGGTTATGGAAACATTTTATTCTTTGCAACCTCTGGGTCATGGAAGATGTTCTCACTGTACTGCTATAACAATTTGCAGTATTTTTCTTGTATGATGTTTCAGTAGAGTGTGATGCTTACTTGTTAGCTTACTTAGATAGAATTGTGTTCCCTCCTAATAATTTTGTGCTCCAGTAGTTAAACTTCACCATATTTCTAAAGAACCTTGTTAGCCATGTAGTTGTTCTGTGGTTACATCTCTGTATCCCCCTTGAAGAAAAAGCAATAAAATGACAACATTGGCTGTAAAGTGGAGCTAAACCTTGTGTTCATTTGTTAATCTGCATTTGAGAAGGCTGAGAAAGACATCAGTTCCAGTTTAAATACTCTGTGGGGGGAGGGTAAGACCAGTGTTTTCCATGCGTGAAGTTGTATTTGGTAATTGGTTTTGGCAGCAGTGAGGTACTGAATCACTGTAGCCTTGCTAAATGTGGCGCTCAAAAGAGCAGAGTGTGCAGTATTTAGACAGTCACTTGGACATCTCTGACATGACTTAGCATTTATTACTGTTTTGCTCACTGTACTACCCTACTTCAGTGACCTTCAATCTGAGATACATTTTATTTTCAGAAAGGAAAAATATCTTTTAAAAATTAGGATGTGTACTTCCATTTGAAGACGGGAGAGTACTGCTTTGTCTTAGGAACACCTGTGGAGCCCTGTGCCTCTCTGATGTAGCCAGGACCTGGAAATGCCCTTACATCTGTGAATTTGGCCCATTGTGGCAGTTTTGCCAGCAGTTAGCTAGGAGAACTGGAAACTACTTTTGTCTTCAGTCTCCCTGGGGGGTTTTGTGAGTGTCTTTAAAGGATTCAGGAACTGTGAAGAAGGATAGATGAAGGCTGTTGTGCCTTAGACTTTGTTTTTTTCATATTAAGAGCTCTACTGAATGGCTGAAAAAAAAAAAGCAAGTGAAAATATCTTAACTATAAAGAAAGTACAATGTGTGTACGCTGTGTGCATCTCTTCCATGTGACCTGCAGTGGCTCTGACAAAATAGCAGTGTTTTGGGCAGAGCTCTTTTAAAGATGCATTTAACAGAGAAAATTCCTGCTTGTAATGATGCCAGCTGCAAACTGTTTACTAATTTCTTTCGGATAGTCCTCTCTTTTAGAATAAATGTACTCTTTTGCAGTATTTATGTTATTTTTATGAATAGTCTCTGTTTTGTTTTTGTGTTCGTACATATGTAAATATTTGTATATGCAAAGAAAAAAAAAGAAAAAATGTAAAGGTCCTACATCTCAGCAGTTTTGCAAGCTTTTTTTCCTTCCCATGTCACTGTATATAGTTTAACTTACACTGCAGTCTCCTGGAACAAGACCCCTATTTATGCTTTCTTTGCTTCTGGCTCATCATTGCTGAAAACTAATAGACATATTTTAAGCAATACCCTGATTTGTTTATCCTACTTTTTATTCTTTTTTTTTGTGATTATTCTCCTCTAAAGATTCGCCTGTCCTCTATAAATAAGCTTCTAGTGTGGGTTCTACTATATTCGACCTTTTGGATATGAAGAACTAACCACTATATGTGGACAATTTTAAAAGCAAAATTACATGTTTGTTCTGTAAAATATTTATGCCATTCTATCCTTATTTCTTCCAAATTCCTAAGATTTTTATAGGTGACTGACTCTCTAGAGAGTTCTCCTTACATAGGTAATTTGGGTTTCAACCTGTCCCACATTGTTTGAAAGGAAAGGAAAATAGACAGTGAGTGTTCACACCAAATCTCCTTTATATTTTCTCCATTCTCTATTAAAAATTGGGGAATGTATTTTTCTTCTGATGTTTTCTGTATTTCTGCACTTTATTTATTTATTTGTAAAAGCCAGAAAGGAAAAGCAACTCTGAGGCATTCGTAAAGGGAAAATGACTCAAGTGGCAGAAATTATTGTGAGAGATTGTTTTAGTCACATCTGATTTTGTCTCGGAACAGTGTATGTGCTTCTTGGATCCCTTCAAGCTCTGTATTTCTAAGTTTTCTATGAAAATTTAGAGTAACACAAATAGACATGTATCTAGTTATTCAATATTATACATAAGCTATAGGAGCAAATTGATAAGGTTAGAAAATTCAGTTTTGTAAATTGGAAAAATGTAGATGGAGTTTTCTTGTAGCAACATTTTCCCCCAGAGTTCCTTCCTGTGCATTGTGCTTTAATTTTAGTTAAATTAGTATATATTCTTTCATTAGAAATATCTAGATTCATTCAATAGCAAAATGGGAATTCCAGTGTATTTGTGGCTGACTTTAAGTCTACTGACAAAGCCATCAGAAACTGAGTAATTGTATCAAATTAAATTGACACTTTTCAAGTCTTACTATTATACAGACTGTAGAAAAGACAGGACACATAAGTCACAGCACACTTTGTAGAAATCCACCTGTCATTGCCCTAGAAATAAGAGGAATTTCAGGGTGAGCAGAGATGGACAATGACTGGAAGGAGTCTAAGGAGGGATTGAGATGAGGTCTTACATTTCTGGCACCTTGAGTTACATCTGGATTTTGACAGCTATTCCCATGAAAAATGAAAACTAAATAACAAATGAAACAAACCACGTCATTACATTAAAATCAGAATAACTTAAGACAAACAAAGCTGCTAACACCAACATTTGCAAGTACATCCTGTGATTCTGCCTCTACTAAGAGCACATGTAGGAAAATATTGAAAGGACTGGAGGCTAATATCTCAAATTATTTATAATTCATAGAGCACATCAGTTATTTCTAGTTCTCTCAGATGCAATAGTCACCATCTAGCTTAGTTCCTGGATTAGAGACTCTTGCTCTTCTTCCAAGTTGATTGTTTGAGTTATTCTATCAAAGTGTGCTGCAAGAAATGTCTCATGACAGGACCACAGTCAAGATCATGGTCAACTTCAACTCCAGAATCTCCTGGCATTTGAGTTATTTCTTACACTGACTCCTTGCTGAAATAATTCATAAACATGAAGACTGAAGTGCTGTCCAA
Organism: Pterocles orientalis; assembly: GCA_011057875.1. Lineage (NCBI taxonomy): Eukaryota > Metazoa > Chordata > Aves > Pterocliformes > Pteroclidae > Pterocles > Pterocles orientalis. The sequence continues at coordinate 1,475,162 of WKFP01015563.1, read as the reverse complement.
CCCTTGGAAGACGAACAAGGAAAGAAAGTGAAGGATACTTCCATGAAAAATGCAATGGCAGAAAACTATGGGGAAAGCCAGTATTTTTGAGAGGTTAAATTTATAGTAAAGTGAAAAATCACTGTGTTCTCATAAAATGCCATACAAATTTCCTTGAACTCTTTGTTCTCTTAACTGTGAAGAAGAGGAAGTCAGGACAAAGGAGGAGTTTGCTCTGGTTAAGGAGCGGTTAAGTAATCTGGACACCCTTAAATCCATGAGTCCTGATGGGATGCACATGCGGGTGCTGAGGGAGATGGCAGAAGTCATTGCTAGACCACTCTCCATCATCTTTGGCAAGTCATGGGAAACAGGGGAGGTGCCTGAGGACTGGAGGAAAGCAAATGTCAGTCCAGTCTTCAAAAAGGGCAAGAAGGAGGACCCAGGTAACTATAGACCGGTCAGCCTCACCTCCATCCCTGGAAAGGTGATGGAACAACTTATTCTTGATGTTGTCTCTAGGCATATCAGGGTTAAGAAGGTCATTAGAGGCAGTCAGCATGGCTTCACCAAGGGGAAGTCATGCTTGACCAACCTCATAGCCTTTTATGAGGACATTACTGGGTGGATAGATGATGGTGAAGCAGCAGATGTGGTCTATCTCAATTTCAGAAAAGCATTTGACACTGTCTCCCACAGTATCCTCGCGGCTAAACTGAGGAAGTGTGATCTGGATGATCGGGTAGTGAGATGGATTGTGAACTGGCTGGAGAAAAGAAGCCAGAGAGTTGTGGTGAATGGGATGGAGTCTAGTTGGAGGCTTGTATCTAGTGGAGTCCCCCAGGGTTCGGTATTGGGACCAGTGCTATTCGATATATTCATCAATGACTTGGATGAGGGAGCAGAGTGCACCCTCAGCAAGTTTGCTGATGATACGAAACTGGGAGGAGTGGCTGACACGCCAGAAGGCTGTGCTTCCATCCAGCAAGACCTAGACAGGCTGGAGATTTGGGCGGGGAAAAATTTAATGCAATTTAACAACAGCAAGTGTAGAGTCTTGCATCTGGGCAAGAACAACACCAGGTTCCAGTATAAGTTGGGTACTGACCTGTTGGAGAGTAGTGTAGGGGAGAGGGACCTGGGGGTCCTGGTGGACAGCAGGATGACCATGAGCTAACACTGTGCCCTCATGGCCGAGAAGGCCAATGGCATCCTGGGGTGTATCAGAAGGGGGATGGTCAGTAGGTCAAGAGAGGTTCTCCTCCCCCTCTACTCTGCCCTGGTGAGACCTCATCTGGAATATTGTGTCCAGTTCTGGGCCCCTCAGTTCAAGAGGGACAGGGAACTGCTGGAAAGAGTCCAGCGCAGAGCCACAAAGATGATGAAGGGAACAGAGCATCTCCCTTATGAGGAAAGGCTGAGGGAGCTGGGTCTCTTTAGCTTGGAAAAGAGGAGACTGAGGGGTGACCTAATCAATGTTTATAAATATGGAAGGGTGAGTGTCAGGAGGATGGAGCCAGGCTCTTCTCTGTGACATCCGGTGATAGGACGAGGGGCAATGGGTTCAAGCTGGAACATAGGAGGTTCCACTTGAGTATGAGAAAAAGCTTCTTTACAGTGAGGATGACAGAGCACCGGAACAGGCTGCCCAGAGAGGTTGTGGAGTCTCCTTCTCTGGAGACAAAGCCCGCCTGGATGGGTTCCTGCGTGATCTGATCTAGGTGTTCCTGCTCCGGCAGTGGGATTGGACTAGATGATCTTTTGAGGTCCCTTCCAATCTCTAACATTCTGCGATTCTGTGATTCTGTGATGTGAGCCTTGGAGGCTGTACATTTCTCATGGTGCTGATCCTTCTCTGCCACAGAAATATCCTGCCTGCCATCTCTCACCCTTTAAACACCTGAGTTTTGAATTCCCGACCCCAAAAGAAAGTGTGTATGTGTATATGTAAATTATGTATGGAGTGGACACAGGTAGAAAGTCACCTACATCAGGCTTTCCAGACCACAAGGCATTAGAGAAAACCATTTCAGGGACATTATAGCTTTCAAAAAAGTAGGGAACTGAATTGATAAACCACCTGATCCACAGTGGCACTAGCGGGCACTGTAACATTTCTTTGCCATTGCAAACAACTGTTTGAATTGAATTAACGTGAATCCTTTAAAATCCTGTTAAAATTGAATTAAAAAAAATTAATGTACAGTATGATACAAGAGTCTAGTTTGAATTATATTAACATATTCACCTGACAAGAAAGGGATTTGTTTTAAAAGAGTAAACATCTGAAATCTTGCATTGAAGTACATTTAATACAGTACAGTCTTATAAAAAAAAGTGTATCCTGTTGCATCACATTTCTTCTATGCTGAGATCATTCATCAAAAAATGTTTCCTCCACTGTGTAAGTACTTATCTGAGTCAGTCCCTCTAGGAGCCTGTAATTTTGAAATATGTTGTGCTAGTATTCCGAAAGCTTTCTTTACTCCCTGATACTTATCCCCGAATACACTGAATATCTCATAAATCTTGGTTTTTTTTTTTTTTGTTTTTTTTTTTTGTTTTTTTAAATTGATGGATTCCCGTGCAATCAAATGCACCTTGGGAGAGGTCACCTTTGCTTCTGGAAGAAATGAGTTGTTAACATGCTCTCTGATGGAACACTACCACTTCATACTGTTGGGGATGGAAGGAAGTACATACTACTTACATAATGTTATTCTAGCTTTTAAAAACGAACCTCTCTAAAGGAAGGAATACATACAGAGGTCTGTTACCACTTCCTAATCAAATTCATTGGAATCAAGACGGTGTGAGAGACTTGGATACCAAGGAGATTTTTTTCCCTCCCTCCTTTTGTTGCTTCTCTTCAACGTCTCCCAGTTCCTTGAAAGCTGGGAAGAGTTTATAACCCAAGAAGAGTATCTTGGAGATGAAATGTTTGAGGAAATGTGCAAATATTGGGGAAAGGTCCTCCAGAGTTGCTTGGCACTTCCCGAAAATGCCAACCATCCTACTTTTAAAATGAGAAAGGGGCATTTAGCCCAAACACTGTAGCTCAAGCTTGATAATTTCAATCTTCTCTGCTATCGCACAAGGAGAGACAAATATCTCAACAGCAGCTAAGAACTCTAATCTATTGAAAACTGTGTAATCCCATAAAATGATAAGGATTTATAACCTGCGCCTGCTAGCCTATGAAATGAATAGTAATAATGAATTTTTTACCCCCAGATTCACCTACGTTCAGAAAAAAATCCCAACTATCTGTAAGTGTTTTAGATGAGACTACAACTGATAACAGTCAATGTAGGAAGTTAGTCTACAGGTCTGTGGAAGTTTTAGAATCATAGAAACATAGGATCATCAAGGTCGGAAAAGATCTCAAGGATCATCAAGTCCAACCGTCAACCCACACTACCTAACTCACTAAACCATGTCCCTAAGCACCACATTTGCATGTTTCTTGAACACCTCCAGGGATGGTGACTCCACCACTTCCCTGGGCAGCCTGTTCCAATGCCTGATCACCCTTTCAGTGAAGAAATTTTTTCTAATATCTAGTCTAAACCTTTCCTGTTGCAACTTGAGGCCATTTCCTCTTGTCCTATCACTTGTTACTTTAGAGAAGAGGGCAGCACCCACCTCACTACAACATCCTCCTTTCAGGTAGTTGTAGAGAGTGATAAGGTCTCCCCTCAGCCTCCTCTTCTTTAGACTGAACAACCCCAGTTCCCTCAGCCGCTCCTCATAAGACCTGTGCTCCAGACCCTTCACCAGCTTTGTTGCCCTTCTCTGGACCTGCTCCAGCACCTCAATATCCCTCTTGCGGTGAGGGGCCCAAAACTGAACATGATGTTCAAGGTGTGGCCTCAACAGTGCCGAGTACAGGAACACAATCTCTCCCCTAGTCCTGCTGGCCACACTATTTCTGATGCAGGCCAGGATGCCGTTGGCCTTCTTGGCCACCTGGGCACACTGCTGGCTCATGTTCAGCTGGCTGTTGACCAGCACCGCCAGGCCCTCTCTGCTGGGCAGCTTTCCAGCCACTCTGCCCCCAGCCTGTAGCGTTGCAGGGGGTTGTTGTGACCAAAGTGCAGGACCTGGCACTTGGCTTTGTTGAACTTTATACAGTTGGCCACAGCCCATCAGTCCAATCTGTCCAGATCCCTCTGCAAATCCTCCCTGCCCTCAAGGAGACCAACACGCCCGCTCAATTTGATATCATCAGGAAACTTACTGAGGGAGCACTCAATCCCCTCATCTAGGTCTTTGATAAAGACGTTAAACAGGACAGGCCCCAAAACCGATCCCTGGGGAACACCACTGGTGACCAGCTGCCACCTGGATTTAACTCCATTCGCCATGACTCCCTGGGCTCGGCCATTCAGCCGGTTTTTTATCAAACAAAGAGTATTCCTGTCTAAGCCATGAGCCACCAGATTTTCTAGGAGAATGCTGTGGGTGACGCCTTGGTAATAGTGTTCCCTCCTGCATCCAACAAGGGATGGAGATTCTCCAAAGCTCTCCTTTTGTTATTGATGTATTTGTAAAAACATTTTTTATTATCTTTTACCACTGCAGCCAGGTTGAGTTCCATCTGGGCTTTTGCCCTCCTAATTTGAACTCTGCATGACCTGACAAGATTCCTGTACTCTTTTTGGGTTGCTTGACCCTTCTTCCAGAGGTGGTAGACTCTTCCTTTTTCCCTGAGTCCCAGGAAGATCTCTTTGCTTAGCCAGGCTGGTTGTCTTCTCTGCCACTTTGTCTTTCTACAGATGGGGACAGCCTGTTCCTGTGCTTTTAAAACCACCCTCTTGAGAAATGTCCAGCCTTCCTGGGCCCCCTTGCCCTTCAGGACAGTCTCCCAAGGGACTCTCCAAACCAGCATTCTGAACAGCCTGAAGTCTGCTCTTCGGAAGTCCATCTTAGTGGTTTTACTGGCACCGCTCCTTACTTCACCAAGGATCGAGAACTCTATCATTTCGTGGTCACTGAGCCCAAGATGACCTCCAACCACCACATCTCCCACCAGTCTTTCTCTGTTTGTGAACAGCAGGTCAAGTGAGGCACATTCCCTGGTAGGCTCACTTGCCAGCTGTGTCAGGAAGTTATCTTCCATGCACTCCAAGAACCTCTGAGACTGCTTCCGCTCCACTGTGTTGTGTTTACGCCAGATGTTTGACAAGTTGAATTCTCCCACAAGAACAAGCGGGAGTGATAATGAGACTTCTGCCAGCTGCTTATAGAATGCCTCATCTGCTTCCTCCTGTTGGGAGGGTGGCCTATAACACACTCCCAGCAGGATATCAGCCTTGTTAGCCCTTCCCCTCATTCTTACCCATAAGTGTTCAAACGTATCATCACAATCCTAGATTTCTATACAATCAAAGCACCCCCTAACATATAGAGCCACCCCACCTCCCTCCTTCCTTGCCTATCCCTTTTGAAGAGCTTATAGCCGCCCATTGCGGCACTCCAGCTGTGAGACTCGTCCCACCATGTTTCTGTGATGGCCACTAGGTCATAGCTGTTCTGTTGCACAATGGCCTCCAGCTCCTCTTGCTTGTTGCTCATACTGTGTTCATTAGTGTAGATGTACTTGAGCTGAACTGTCGAATCCACTCCTACCCTCAGCGTGCCACCCCTAGGTTTGTCTGTAATGGGCCTGGTAATTCCCCTTCCCCCCTTCAAACCTAGTTTAAAACCTTCTTGACGAGCCCTGCCAGCTTTTCTTGGTATGTTGAGCATCCTTGAAGTCGAAATATGAACATGTGTTATTATACAACACTTATCTCTCTATATATTCATGATAAAAAGCCATGACATCCTTATAATAAGAACATTTCTTATTATTACCTTCCTGCTAATGAAAGGAAGAATACAGCCTCTCAAGAATACTCAATGTGTTCCTGCAAGAATTGCCAAATTAGTGCATCTTCCATCTTCATAAACGCAGTTAGTAGTGCAAAATTAGTTTATTCTGGGCACCTCTCTTCGTCTATTACCTAGAAAAATATATTGACTAACAACCAGCGAGGTCACTTGGCTTCAGAATACTGGTCTAATTTTTGGTGTCAAAATGCAAAATAGTCTCTTCTATTGTGGTTTACAATGCCCCCACCCCCCCTTTTTTTTTACTACAATTCCAGGTGTACATGAAAGTAACAACAGTACTGTGGTGGCCTCAAGATTACTTCATTCCCTCTTTCCCAACTAAGAGTTAGGTTTAATCCTCATTAAAAGCTATGGAAGACAAAACTGCATGCATTCCTGCTGAAGTTTCTAATGGTAACATGAACCATATTCCTGAAAAGACTTTTCACTAAGGCTCTTATGAGGGCCAAACATGATGACTCCATAAAGAAGGTATCTCAGTAATAATGTAAAGCTTATTAGTGGTATTGTAACAGTTAATTGAAGTGTCTTGGGGGAAGGAACCGTACAATGGTCTGTGCATATCTCAGGCAGCAAATCTACTGTTGAAAAGGTGGGAAAAATTTTCAAAACTCTGTGAGCTAATCGTGTCTCAGCAGTCTGAAATAATGCCTGGCTGCTGTTTCTCATCACCTCTGATCAAAATAGAAAGTCTTACCCTGCAGAAGACTTTGTGTGAGGTTAAAAACTATTGAGAACATTTTGTGTTTGTTTTTTTTTATTATTATTATGAGCTGAGACATTAAAGTCTTATCAATGTAACAAATACAAGGTAGCAAGCAGGTTTGAACCCAAATTCTTAAAATCTCAGGAAGAAATTCAGACAATAAATCAGAATATCTTTGCATAAAATAATAGTTACTCCAGTTCAAACCAACCAAATTCAAGTCTGTTCTAATTCAATTTTATGTTCTCTTGAACAATCTTTAATAATATCCTCAAATTTTGTTACATGAAAATCCCACTATTTGATTGGATGTTTCTCTTTAAGTCGCTGAAAATCCAACCATGCCTATGGAGCAGGACATTATTTTGCCTCTTATGACTGTAAATAAACACAAAGTCAGCAATTCCTGTTTTGTGCTGGTGCACCTACTTTCACCTTGAAAATCCTTTTCTCATTCTAGCATTCATTTTCCCAGTAAGATTTACATTTTGTGATGCTTTGTTCCTTCACCTTCCCTCAAGGAATCCACAGCCTCCCTTCCTAACTTATTACTCTTTATGTGATTGTAAAATAATTTATTATTTATTGTTTCACCCTGTGCTTTATTTTTCATTCATTTTTATCATAGCATTCTTGATCCTTGTCATTTGTTCCTTTAATCAAAGTTTTAATGCAACCTCTTTGAAACACTGATTCTTCTTGTTGCTCTTTCATTTACTGTTTCTCTCTGTTTATCCAGTTATCTACAGAGGTCACTTACTTATTGAAGTTTGTCAAGTTGCTTCTAATCTGTACTTGTTATGACATAAAAAATTCCATTTGCTTTTAGAAGCTGCATATGCATTTGTAATTTACATATGCCTTGTTTTTGTTTCTCACCAAAAACGTGTAAAACTAAGCATAACCTTTGTGTTGCCAAAATACATTAAGGATACTATAAAACTAATTTGCAAGCTCATGCACTGAACTTGAGGATGTTTGAAGTTAAATAATAGCAGCCTATAAGAACCATCTAATATGCCCATGTTGTCTAAATATTCCTGCTTTATTTAATTTTTGCAGCTAGTTTTGTTGCCAATTGAAGGAACATTGTGGGTTTCTGGTAAGAGTGGACAGGAGAATGACTGAAAAGGATTATTTACATTTTATTCTCAAAAATCTTACCAGGATTTTAAAGGATTATTTTTGACTGACAATGTAAAGAGCACTGCCTTTTACCCTCTCAAGAATCTGTCACAGTCTTTGGCATTCTTAAGTAATTTTTACTTGCATTTGATTAGATGTAGTAAGATTTCACAGTGTTTATCTTGTTTTCTTATATTAAATTAGATTTAAAATACTTTTAAGGTTTCCCACTGCATATCCAGTCTTCTCTGTTGTGTGGGAAAGGTGTTATTTTTTTTTTAATTTGCTTCTTTCTCCGTATTATATCTACCTATTTTGATCAAATTGATAACTTGCTATTCTCCATTTTGGTGCCACATAAAATTTATGGGAGTCATCCATACTGAACTTCTACTTTCTCCTCAAAATGAGTGCACCACCTGATGTGGTTAAGGTTTTTTGGCTTACTTAATATCCCAGGCAAAACAGCAGGTGGTGAGGAAAATAATGGCACTTTGTACACATCACTAAATTACATTACATTTGGGTCTAGATGGTAGTTTTGCAGTCTCAAGCAAAGCCCAGTGACTTCAATAAAATTAAATAAAAACTTTCAGGGAATTTATGCAAGAGCTAGGCTGAACAAGAAAGTAGCTAGGTGGGTAACATTTTGCATCACATGCAAAAATATAAGTGCATGTTTCTTTAAGTAAAAGGCAACTAGGAGAACACTTAGCAAACCTGTCTGAGTTTAACAGAAATGGGAAAAAAATATAGCTTTTCTGAGCCTTCATGACTGATTGGGGTAGTTCTTAAGGAAATAATTTTTTCAATATGTGATACCCTATTTCTGTATTTCATATATGCTTGCAGTAGCAAAATAATGATTCACTGGAGACAGAAAATAATGCCTCAGAACAGTCAGGTGACATCAGGAAATATTTTAGAGAATCTGTGCAATAGCTCTGGAAGAAAGAGAGAGTGCAAAGAGAAGGAGTATTTGCTGTTGGTTAACTCTCCTGAAGGATGTAACTCATCCCTATGGCAATGCTGAGTCAGCTACACCATGTATATATACATATATATATATATATACACACACATTTTGACACTGGGAGAGGAAAAGGCTAAGCAATCTCATACGCAACACTACATAGTAGGTATTTAGCACTTTAACTTTTTTATCTAGATATTTAACACTTTTATTTTTTAATCTGTTGAACTTTTTCTCAACAACATAGTGCTGTACGAATATAAAACCACACGTAAGTGCATATATACATTTTTCTTTTTGGTCTGTTTTGTTGCCAAAAATGTGTTTCAATTGCACAGGGCTCTGGGAAGCATGACTTGGATTTTTTGACTGGAGTTCAGGAGGCCCAAGTTTTCTTTCTGAATCTTTCAGAAGCTAGCATCGTGACCTTGTACAGCTGTCTTATTAGTATGTGTCCAGTTCACAATATTCTGTGAGGCACCTGGAGATCTATGGAGCAGCACTACTTAAAAGCTGCGTGCTACTCTTTTTCATGTGAGTGCAGCAGAATGTTTCCTTGCAACCTGGAAAGAAAGGTTTCAACAAAATGAAAGTAGCAATTTAGGGAGAAGTGATAAAATATATTCGGGGTTTTTTTTGCACAATATGCAAAACACTACCTGTCAATAGTTTTGAACCTTTTTTTTTTTCCAACAAGCAAGAAGAACAAGTACCACAAAATGTAATTTTACTGAGAGAAGTGATGGCTTATTGGAAAGTGGATGGCTGAAATGATAGTTAATAATTTGTAAACATTGGCTGATACTGTGTCATTAAGTAAGAATGGCAATACAAAAAAGTGTTTCTTCCTTTGAAGTGGACAAAAAATTTTTATTCTAGATTGTCCTTCTTTTTGACAATTGTCTCATTAGGTGATACCTCTGTTCTTGGTCCTACCTATTTTTAAAAAAAAATTATTTTCCCATTCTGTATGCATGCTTTATACACAAAATTTTCTTTCATTCCTTTCATCAAGGGTACATTCTACTACCTGGTGTCAGTTTCGTTGTTTCCTCCAATAAAAAGATTAATCACGAAAAGCGACGTGAAGTTGTGCTGTGACAAAAAACTGCCCTTGACATTCTCACTACTACAAGAGAAACGGCAGTTCACAAATTCTTAATCAGACTACTGTTGTTCACATATTGTCAAGATATCTGCGCTCTCTGTACTATTGCCCTAACATTCAGGCAGCTATGATAATGATGTTCCTTTATAGTATAAGAGGTGCTGTCTCTTCTAGTATGGATACAAGCTAGAAATATTTGCAAGACTGAAAAGCGTGTTTTGTTTTCATGAATACTTGACATTTACTATGTGGAATGAAAATCAACAGAACCGTAGCCTACAGAAAATGACTTCATATTTTGTCTATTTAACTTCCTGTTTCCTAACTCATGGTTATTGTATATATTTATATGCAAATTTTAATATATATACACATGTATATGTATATCTGCCGATTGCAAAGATAAAAGATTTTGCTGAGTGCAACTGTGCTTGGTCTTCCACTGACTCATACTAACATCTTAAGATGTGTAGCTCTCCTCATATGAAAAAGAAAGCAGCTGTATCCCTCTACTCTTCTGCTGTCTTTGTACTACAGATCCTTCACAATGTTCAAGCACTAGTTTCTTTCTCTCTTGCTCTTTTTTTCCCTCTGTTATACAGAGTATAACAAAGAGGCTGTTTGGTTTTCAGCACAGATCTTATACTTGGATATCTGCAAAAGCAGTGGTTTTATTCCACAGTTTGACTCTGTAGGGCTATAAAAATTGCACAAGTACATGTGCATGTGTTTGTGTTTGCATGTCTGGGGTGGGGGGGGATGCGGGTTGCCCTCTGTTCAAATAACATGTAAATCTAAAAGCATAAACTATAGATTAGACATTCAGGGCATGTGTCCAAATCAGACCGCAGTTTTGATAAAGCTGTACATACAGTAATGAAATACTAATGAAATATCAGTCCACTGGTGGAAGTACCAGAAATTAAGTCTGAAATTAAGAGGTGAAAAGAAGAGAAAGATTTTGTCTTGAAGTGCTGACTGGGAAGAGGGTGTGAACTGGGCTACCTGGCTCCTGTCAGCCAGGCTAACTTTCAGATTCACCTATAAGGAACAGAGTTCAGTAAGAGGACACTAGTGCCCCATGTAATTGGCTTCTGTATATTTAATATCTGTAACTTTTGTCAAGCAACTTTAGAAGAAATTAGTTTCAAATTTCAGGTATAATCTGAGGACATATTTTGTTGTTTCTGTCTTGTAATATTGTTTCCAACTGTGTAATTACAAATTTAGTCCTTTGCTAGAATAAGCTTGTAATGTTTTCATTTTTTAAGCTTGTCTGATATTAAATGTGAATTCATGTGAAAATAAGAACGCTAGAAACATTCTGCATGCATTTGTAACCTTCAAAAGAAAAAAGTCATGGGTGAAGGCATCCCCTTGGTGGGGAACACCAGAAGATTCTGAAATGAAGACGAACTCAGCAACTTGGAAGTTAGAGCATTTTCTGCATAAGGGTTACTTCGACAGCTTTATTTTCTTTTCAGGGTGGGGATCTGAAAAGTGTCCTCTGTGCTTATGTTGCATGTGGCATTTCTGTTCACCTCTCAGATAATCTCACAAATCAGCGCATAGAAAACTGAAAAAGACAATGTAACAGTTAATCTTTTGACAGCTAGTAAGAAGTGAGTTTATACTTTTGCTGCCTGTTCTCAGCCCATATATTTTACTGGTGACATTGAGATTCATCAGAGTGCTATCTGGAATCTGGATTCTGTTTTAGATACTTAGTTTAAAATATTTAAAATTTGCTTTAAGCAAATGTCATAGTAGTGTGTCAGTAGATATTTTTCTGGTTTCACCCAAACCAAAAGTTCATGACTTTTTTTTGTGATGAATAGTCCACCCTGTCAAGAATAAATGAGTGAGCAGAGTAGAAGCAAAGTGTCCACAACCAGGGAAATCTAGTGCTCTTCATACAGTCCACTAAGGACACTTGTGTCTTTCTCACCTAGTCATAGAGACACTGCCAGATCTTCTCCCCAGCTGTCCCCTTCTCCCACCTACCTTGAGGAGCTCTTGAATTCCAGTGACTTCCCCTGCTTGATAGCAATAGGTGATTTGTGTTTTTCATTTCACAGTTTGGCTAGATTATTGTTGCTTTGCAGTGTTTCCACTCTTATTGCCACATTGAAGCTCTGTTCTTAATTGCCATTTCTCCAGTTCATCTTTCCTGTTTTATTTTATTGCAGCTTTCTTTGATCCTCTCCCTCTGCCTCCTGACTTTATCAGTAGGTGTACAATTTAATTCATGTCATTTTGTGTGGTGTAACATCCAAAGCAAAACTGACACTTTATAGAGATGCTTCAGAAATTTTATTTCAATGGAAACATAATAATGAACAGTAAATTAAGATATGTTTGTGCATATATGCATATTAAGATAACTTCAATCTGTAACTATACATGAACCTGCTAAACTGAAAACTGCAGTACAACCTTACAAGTAGTGTTACTATCTTGCCATACGACTGTAATATGCATATGTCCAGATATCTACTGATATATTTGAAGATGATGTTGACAGTTCCTAATATACTTTTTTTTTTTTTTTTTTTT
>WKFP01015563.1:1384717-1461930 GCA_011057875.1 Pterocles orientalis | reverse complement strand
CCCCCCCCCCCCCAGTTTGGGGGAATCGTGAGTGCGGTGTCTGGGGATCGGTAGCTGGCGACAGGGTGAGGGGTTTGAGGGGGGTGGGGGGGGCAGTATCGTTGTGTATCACCCATTCCCTCCCTCCTCCGGGGTCATTGACCAGGAGTGGGCTGGGCCTTTGGTCATCGGGTGGGGGGCAGTATCATTGTGTATCACATTGCATATTTGTATATAGTATTATTTCTAATATTATTGTAGTTTAGTTATTAAATTGTTTTTATCTCAACCCACGAGTCCACTTTGCCATTTACCTCTCTAATCCTCTTCCCTCGATTGGGTGGGGGCAGGGACTGTGTGAGTGGGTGTGTGTGGTTTGGCCCCCAGCCAAGGGCCAACCCGCCATAGTTGTCCAAGAAGATATGAAAGAAACCTTAATATTAATTAGTGATTAATATTTGCGGTCACACTAACTGCCTTTGTGTAACTTAGATTTACAAGATAACCAGCTAGTTTGGTTTTCAAGGGACTAGCCTCTTTAGGATCAGAAGCATCATCTCCATGAGTTTAGTAAGTTGTTCTTTAGAAGTTATGAGCTTTTGCAAATATGAACTTTCAAATTAAACAACCAAAAGACAAATAAAAATGTAAGCAGTGTTATTTTTACCTTTGTGCTTGAGAAATATAAGATTACACACTAAACAGAGAAAAACTGAAACACATGTACTCCTGTAGTCAGAGCCTGAAGAAAATATCAAATGTTACGGTCCTCAGGATCAAGTTGAGGGAGCTGGCAGCACAGACTAGGTGTTAAGAGGCATGTTGGTTTATTTTGAACATGTTCCCTACTTTAATTTCTAAAGGCACTGGTTTTCCTGGTCAGCTTCCAACTTTGGCAAATCCTTAAGGAGATACAAACTAAGCAAGCTCTTGACCTTGCTCAGAACATTTCCCAAGCCACAGGGATTTCCTTGATAAAAGAATTTTATTCTGAAGGTTATTTCTGGCTAGTTTGAATCAACATTTCAACTTTAAAAATGTGCCTGATGGAACATAAGACTTACAATAAGTATTTTTATCTCTAACCTGTAAAATATATATGGTTATTTTACTTTAGTGTTATTCACTCTTGGACAGCAAATCATCCACTATTGCCTGAAGGTGAAAATAAAAGGAGTCTGAATACAGCTAGCTTTGCCTGCTCTTATTTGGGGAAATTTTTTTTTTCTTTTTTAAGAAGTATAATTAAAACTGTTGACACATTTTTGAACATTAAAAGGAAATTATTTGAAAATATACTTAATCATAGTATAATAGAACACATCTATTATATTTCATAGGTTATATTTGTTTTTCATTTCTGTTATTGCATATGAAAAAGTAGTAAATAGAGAAGGGATGCTTTAATAAAGCTGTGAACAAATTGCAGGCTATATTTTTGAATCACCTGCATGTATACATTCAAGAAACTCTAGTAAAGCTGAATTTGAAGACAACTCTGTCGTGGAAAAAACTTAATATGTTACAAGTACATAGAAGCAGTTACCAAAGACATATGTTATTTGATAAGCCAAGTAGTTCAATTGGCCACAGTATCATTGTCCTGGTGGCAAAGTGGATATATGTGGTCTTTTGGCTGGTGTCCTGTGGACAGCCATTATCATCCTGTCAACAAAGATAGTGAAGATTAAGAACAATATCTGAAAATACCAGTGGTGTCTCTCTGATTTTTACCCTTGAGTTGTCCAAAGATTTACTGCTGTCTACTCAAATTTTCCAACAACTGTCTTCTGAATATAATCTGTCACTTGCAGCACTTTGCAGGTTTTCTATTTAAACTAGACATCATGTGGGACCTGAGCACTAATCTAAGAGCGAGAAGGATGTTTGAGCAGCATAATGCCAATGGAAGACAAGGGTGTGTGTAGAGGCTGCCAAAAGACCATTATGTTGTCAATGAGCATCAAGAGTTACTAATGAAGACCAAAGTCCAAACTAAGAATATCCGCTTTGATGTGCAATATCAGGCTCTGACACTGTACAGACAGTCTAAAACATGTGTGCATGCATGTATCTAGATGTGTAAAATTATGTGGAGGGTCACATCTTCATTTACAGTAGTTTGATACAGCTCCGCTCTCCATAGCACTGATATACCATTTACTAACTGAACTTTGCTTAGGTATACAGTTTATTATTATCATTATTATTATCTATTAATTATTATTATTTATTATTATTTTTTTTTCTTCTCTTAAGGTACGTCAATATCAGGAAACAGAAAGAATGAAATCCACAGGTTTACGTATTTGCCACAGCATGACAAGCAACTTCTCTGTATATCACTGACATGTATGGAATAGAGTGTGCAACTCTATGGTATTGTGTCTCATAGATATTTGTGATAAACATCAATGAGTGAGTTAGGAAGAAAAAGAATTAAACTGTCTTTTCCTCAAGGATAGGTATTGGACCTTCAATAAAATCGTGCTCCTGATTCTTTGCTCTTTCTTATGTTACTGCAGGAGATCTATCGATTCTTCAGGAGACCAATAGTATCAAGGAGAGTGGTTGTTTCATTCTTTTCTTACGACTCTAAAATTAATCCGCTTCCAATCCATCAACCAGTGGTCAAGGTTTCAGACTGACGGTTCTCATTGTAATGGAAAGAATCTTATTTAAATTGATTGATAAACTGGGAAAATTTGATAAAGTATATTCTGCTTTTATTACTCTTTTGATTTAATAGTGAGATGTCTTATTTTTTCTCTCCATTCACCCACTCTTTCCTTCTCCCAACTCTCCTTCATATATATTGCTTTATAGTATGACTGTCATTTAGGGTTTTTTTAAGTCCATGACTTTTTTTTTTTAATTTTAATTTTTTTTAGTGTACTTGAACAGTTTTTCTCTGCATTTTACTTACTGTCATTCTACTATCTTTTGACTTAGCCATGTGTTCTGGGTTAAGCTGAGACAGAGTTAACTTTCTTCATAACACCTAGCAAGAGGCTGTGTTTTGGATTTGTGCTCAGAAGAAAGCTGATAGAAAGTGATGTTTGTGTGGCTGCCAAGGTCTTTCAGCTTCTCTGGCTGTTTGCAAACAGGAGAAGCTGAGAGGGAGTACAGCCCCAGTTACTAGCCCAGGATTTGATCTTAGGTTTGGGATTGAGACCCAGAGTGGCCAATAATCTATTCCATAATTTACACATCATACACAGTGTATAGGTGAGGACCCTCCAGAAGCTCATCGCTTTTGGTTCTGGGTCCCTTTGGTTCCAGATCTCTTTTGCCCTTGGTCATCTCGCTCCAGGTGGTGGCCCTACGAAGGTCTTCTCTCCTCTCCCCGGTCAGCTCTTGGTCTGGGATGCTCAGAGTGTTATCTCTATTCTGTGGGTATGGTTTCAGGACTCTCCCTGCTCTGGGATTGTTAGCCAAGAACAAGCTGAGCCTTTGGTCATCGGGTAATGTGGCAATATTACTATGTATCAGTCATTTGTATATTTGTACATACTATTATTTTCAATATTATTGTAGTTTAGTTATTAAATTTTCTTTATCTCAACCCATGAGTCCTTTTTCCCCTTTACCCCTCTAATTGTCTCCCCAGTCCTCGATGGGGGGAGGGGAGGAGGAATGAGTGAACGGGTGTGTGGGTGGGTCCCAAACTAAGGACAAGCCCATGACACCATGTAAAAATCTATTATAGTGGATCAGATCACTGATTTACCTGCATTGGTATCATCTCCTTGGCAGTGCCTGAAATACCAGAGGAATGTGTGAGAAAGACCTCTTCCTGCAACATCCTTTGAAACATGAGGATTATTCTTATTGTAACAAAATAACCTTTTTATATTTTCAGTTTTTCTAGTACTTAGGTGTTTTAATAATATGTGTAAATGTATAATCGTTTGTTTTTAATTCTTCTAAGCTTTTGGTCTCAATAATATTTTGAGATAATTAAGAAGTTGTATCACTTTGTTCAAAACGAAGACTTTTCTTTTATACTAACTTTTGCCTTTTTTGTGTTAGAAGTCAAGGGGTAGTAAATATAAACATTTGATTAACCTCTTTATACCAAATGCTTGTTTTTATAGTTTTGACCTAGAGTTTCTTACCTATTGCCTCTCTGAGAAGTCCTTTTCACATTTTTATATTTACAGAAGTTTTTCAGCTTCTACAGCCTAGAGTTGTTCAGTCCATATGTAGTTGGGGCACTTCAGCTATTTTGATTTATTAGAAGTAGGCTCCGTCTGCTACCTCTTTGCCCCTATTGCTTCATACATCACTAGTCCTGCAAGATACTGTACATAATTGTGCACACTGTTTACTGCTTGCTCTGCTGTCTGGGAAAGTGTCTGCTCTTCCTTTGCTTCAAGAAGGCCAAGCAGGTTGTTTTGTCAGTCACATACGTAGTTCATTGCTCAACTCCACGCCTTTTCCTTTCTGCATGCTTGTGTATGTGTATGTGTATGTGTATGTGTATGTGTATGTGTATGTGTATGTGTATGTGTATGCGTATGTGTATGTGTATGTGTGTGCATATCTAGCGGGGAATGAGAGCTCAACATAGAGCCCAGTTTATTTTAAATTGAATTCCTCTTGCTAAAATGAATTTTACTGCTAGGTGACTTGAACCATTGTTCCAGATGAAACAATATCATTGATTTATGCAGTGAGATTATAATATCTTACCCAGTTCATAAATTTTCCCCAGTGCATCTGAGATCAGGTCTCTATTGTAAACTTCTACAACAAATCAACAGTACTTTCCAGATGGTGTTTTCCATCATATTAATTAACAAAATTAACTAATATTTTATTGATTTCCGTATTTCAGAGACATTTTCCTGATGAAATAAAATATTATTTATATCAAATTGCCAAACACTGTGAGCTTGTGACTGCCAAGCCCCACTCTTCTGAAATGAAATCAGATAATTTGTTGTACTAAAAAGGTCAACCTGACAGTTGATATTAACCAGCAAACATGTAAATGTATAGATTTGCTGAACCTGGACATTTGATTTTTCTTGTTGATATTGGTGTTTCTGGATCTAATCTCAAATGTCAAATTAATCTAATTCCTTATATTTTGCTTCTGGCACATTTCAATTCCCTTTGTTAACCTCACTTTACAAAAAAAGCAAATTAAGCAAATAGAGTTGTGATATATTTTTCTTCTTTACAGAAATATTGTACAGGTCTCTAATTTGACTATATATGCCTAAGCTTTAGAGGACTAGTTTTCTTTCTTTGTATGCTTGGCAGTCTTTATTTCAAAATACCAGTAGAAAACATACAAAAATATTTACTATCTCTATGCTGGGGAACTGTGTTGCTGACAGGCATTATGAATGCAGAAAATCACTCAAATACACCAGTGTGTGTGTGTTCATGTGCAGTTGTTGCTTTCAACCGAGGTGCACTGTGAGTAAATATCCTTATGGTCCTATTCTGTTCTGACATAATGCTCCAGATTTTTAAAGTGTGTGGGATACTTGTGCAGAACAAGTAATTACAGGTGGTTAGGGGAAAAATCCCCCATCTCCCATTTCCTTTGACACTATGTGTTCATTTGTTTGCTTATCTGAATCTTGAAGTTACTGGACATTTTTACCAAGGTCTGCAGTTCCTTAGTTTCTTCTGAATTCATCAACTTGAATGTTACACTGTCATTAATATTTTCATGTTTCTCTTTCAGTCATTCTATATAGCTGTTTTGTTTTCATTTAATCTCAAATACACCTATTCAGAGTTACTTGGTGAAGAGAATTAAAAAATTACACATTTTTGCAGGTGAATGCTGACAGTTGAATATAAATTCTGTAATGGCATACTTGAGCCCAGCAATGAGCACAACTCATTGCTTGATGCTCGCTGTTATTTGTGAAAGCTGCAAAAGAAGGGAAGGAAAACAGACAGAAAGGTGGACTGCATCCAAAATTAAACTCACCCCAGTCCTGTGGTGTATTGAAGAAAGAATGAAATTTAAAATGTACGTGACAGAAACTGGATGTATCTTGATGCTGTCAGTCATAAAGGAGGTAGATGAGAGCTTGAAAGTGTAGTGGTGGCAGTCATTACGCAAGTTCACAAAACCATCTTTGATATTCTGTTAAGTGGTGATAAAAAGTACAGCAATGTATAAGGAATATAGGCTAAGAAGTAAGTGGCTTACTAAGTTTAGGGGAGGTGGCAGCTGGTGGTTCTGCCCAACATACAAACAGGTTTGAGTAGGACATGTGGACTTAAACACATGCACTGCAAGAAGAAGTTTTCCACTATTCAACCCTGTTGTCTGTACAGAATATTACTTTAGGTGTTACAAGTATGGCTTAAGAAAATGAAATTTAAGGGGAAAAGAAGAAAACCAAAATAATATTCCAGCAGATGCCTGTCACAAAACTGAGGCCTACTATCTACAATAAGAAAATAATGGGGCTTAAACTCAAACCGAGAGACTGTGTGTTGTTTTCTGGTAAAAGCTGTTGGCTTAAGGAAAGTAAATTGACTTTAGATCTGTCTTTCATCTTCGTAATGCGAGGCATTATTCCTTTTTAGACATTACTGTAAAATTACCAAATAAAAAGTATACCCAATGCTTTTAATCCAGTTCCTTGTGAAGTATCACATACTGATTAACCTTGGAGACTGGTTATGAGGGTGGAAGACTGGGTTCTTTTGATTGGATATGGTTATGGATTTTTCCCAGTATCTAGAAATTTCAGTGTATCTCTCTTTTGAAGTTTTTTTCACTGTCCCAATATCACACAGTGTTCTGAAAAACCAGCCATCTTGGCTATTGGTATAATTTTTGCAAGGGACAGACTTTTTGAAACTAAATTCTCTAAAATACATTGTTAGTAGAAGTCAGAAGTTACTGAATTTGAAATGGTCTTCTTAAAAGCCTTACACTGACTGCTAAAATAATATAATTTTTTATATTTTACTAAGGTAGCCTTAATCTAAACTTTCCTCTAGCTTTTGTAGCTTTGATTCTAATTTCAGCTAACTGCTCTTTTAGCCTGCTACTCTGGGATGGTGGAAGCCTAGTGTTCTGAAACTCTTTGTGGAGCTCAGGAGAACAAGTGAGAGTAAAATAATCAGGTGTGGAGAATGTCAGACTGCTGAGGTTATGGGAAATCTTTCTCTTCCCTTAGTCCAAGAGTAAAAATAATTGGTAAAATTGAAGTGAAAATGAGATTTATTGGGATTTTTGTGTCTGCATCTGATAGAAACACGTTCAACTTAAATGCATGGGAGAAAATCTTAAAAGAAGCTGTGATGGGTTAGCCCTTGGCTGGGGGCCAAACCACACACCCGCTCACACAATTTCTGCCCCCATGGGAAGACAGGGGTGAGAGTTAAAGAGGAAAAAAGGGAAAAAAGGATTTGTGGGTTGAGATAAGGACAATTCAATAACTAAACTACAATAATATTGAAAATAATACTATATACAAATATACAAATGAGTGATACACAGTGATACTGCCCCCCCACCCGATGATAAAGACTCAGCCTGTTCCGGACTAACGATCCCGGAGCAGGGAGAGTTGATCCCAGAACCACACTCACAATTCCCCCAGGTGGCGGGTGCACCGCTCCCGGAGGCACTCACAGAACGGAGATAACAGTCCGAGCATCCCAGACCAAGAGCTGACCAGGGTGTGGGGTGTGGGGGGAAGGACTTGGGAGAGCAACCCAGGGTCAGAAGAGAGACCCGAAACCGAAAGGGCCCTGAAACATAAAAAGGACAATCTTCTGGAGGGTCCTCACCTATATACTGGGCACGATGTGTATATTATGGAAAAGATTATTGGCTGTTCTAAATTTCAATCTTAATCTAAGAGCAAATCCTAGACTAGCGACCGGCTGTGATTCTTCGCTCATCTGCTGACCTTGGCAGAAACACAAAACATCAGTTCTTATCAGCTTCTGAGCACAAATCCGAAACACAGACTCTGCTAGCTATTATGAATAAAGTTATCTCTGTCTTCACTTAACCCAGGACAGAAGCAGAAAAAGAAAGATTCAAGTACCATAGTTCTGATTTTTGTCAAATTAAATACTGTTATAAGTGGAAATGTTGCAATCTGAAAAAGCAAGCAAATTATTTGGTAAATGAAAGACACTGTAATAGTTGTTGACTAGTTATGGAAAGCTCTTGTTTATTTTAAATATAAATTTTAGCAAGATTAGAGTAAGACAGAAAACACAGGCAAGCTGTCCTAACTGCAGAATATGAGTGAGTGCAAACTTCTGATGTGGGTACATCATCTAATGCGATGTTGAGCCCAAGACGTTATCATGGTGGCAATGAAGTGAAATGTAGAAAAGTTACAACCCTCACATAGAAGGAGCAGAGTACCCTGGAGAAGGCAGTTTTGTTTATTTCTTACAGAAAATTCTCTAAGAATTTAACGTAAGAACCCATATAATTTGAACTTGAAAGTTGACTTGTCTTTCTTTTTCACCAAAAAAATTTCAAGTGCAAATATTTTGAATTGTAGTCAATGTTACAGAGATGCCTTGTGTAGCTGATTTACTAGTGCAATTAGATTTGATATTCAAATAACACTCTGTGCTATCAGGGAGAATACTCAAAAGCACAAAAAAGGAAACTAAGGTGTCGATCAGACCCCTAGAATTTAATAAGGTAGAACTCCATAGAAGTAAGTAAAACTTTTCTTTCTGTTCTACTATGGGTGCATAAATTACTCCAATATCTCCAAGTGAAGCACACTTTATACAATGTCATTACCAGTTAAATGGCCCCCATAAACCAAAAAACTTATCACTAAATTCTCTAATGATGGCTCTTGCATTCTTTTATTTGTACCTGTACGGATGGTTATGCTCCATATTTGTGTAGCACTTTTACTATTTAACAGAACTGTCTTCTAAATTGCACATGCTTAATTTTAATATAGACACTGCCTATTTTTCTGTATCTCTGAACATTGTCAGGGGAAAGGTTGCTTATGTGGTATAAGAGGTCTTCCGAGGATTCTACATGTTAGACAGCTGTGTGCTGTTTTGCTCAAGGGATAATTCCTGCAGAAGGGTTTTAAAGGGGTTCTGTTTGTTGAATGAGGGGTTTTGTCCTGGAATCAGTCTCAGAAGAGCTAGGGGAGACCTGAGATTTTATTTTTCTGTCTTCTTTCTCCTGTTAGGAGTATTTTCTCATTTGCTCTGTCAGCTCCACTTTCAGGCAGAAGAGCAATAAAAATTGCTGGTGAGCAGCTGACAGGCAAAAAGTAGAAGCTGTCACAGTGTGGTTTGGGACAATCCTTTCCCTGTGAAGCTGCAGGGATGTTAATATTAACTAGCATTTATTTTAATATGAAAGCAAAAGGAAGAATGATAGTACTTCTTCCCAGGAGTCAAAAAAAAAAAAAAGGGTAGAAAGAAACATATTTCCTCACACATTTTTCTTTCTCCCTGCAAGAAAATCAAAATGGGATAGAAATTAACTCAATACCTTCAACAGCATTTAACATGTCAGTGGGTGTACATAGGTGAAGAAGGATAAGAGAGATCGGAGGCTACAGCTACAGCACAGGCAGGGGAAGGGGAGACAGAAAGACAGATGTGTGATATTAAAGTCTTAGTTTGAAGAAGTGTAATGGGAGACAAGTAGTAATGCTCACAATGCAGAATTAATAAGGGAAAATGTAAGTAAGGGAAAAAGTGAAGGAAGATGATTATTTTGAGAAGAAAAAAGAATTAGCTGAAATTTGAAAGTGAAGGAAGATTATTATTTTGAGAAGAAAAAAGAATTAGCTGAAATTTGCTGCTTTTGCTATATAATGTACAAAATATAAATTGCAAAAACTCAAGGACGATGATACACAATTCATAATTCAAAGTAAAGTTATTTTTATCTGGAATGTCATATATAATATCAAAAGTAAATCGCTGTCTCTGCCTCGGCTAGAATGGGTGTGTCTGATTTTTTCTAAGGCCTTTCTTACAATTTGTTTTGTCTGAATTTTATAAATCCTCATAATTCAGCTTATAATGCTTATAATGGAAACAGAGGGTCCTCCAGTTTTTACTTGCCTGTGCTGATTTCCTTATCATTCATGTTCGCTAAACCCAAGCAAACATATTTCAGAAAAAGGAATTTGATTTATTACTTTCAGGCCTCTGTAAATACTAGTGCCGATTTTTCTAATCACGTGCCAGTTGGGAATGTAAATATTCATATATTTGTCTGTAATGAAAAACTGGTGTCATTAAGCATGGACACTCTAACTGTTGTTACCTTAAACACTCAGAAAGCTAAAGCAAATCAGCTAAACCTTGTTCAGACACTTACATCCATAATTCCTGTACTATTCCTGTTTGTTTCTCTTATTTCTTAGGTGATTACTTTAAACTTTACCTTTATTGAATCACATAATCACAAATGTTGTAAGGCACCCCTTTAGATGACCTTGTCCAATCCCCCTGATCAAGCAGAATCATCTGGAGCGCAGGGCTGAGTCCAACTGTGTCTTGAACATCTCCAGAGATGGCGACTCCAAAACTTCTGTGGATAGCCTCTTCCTCTACTTCACCACCCTCACAGTAAAAAAAGTTTTTCTTATGTTTAAATGTATTTTCCTGTATTTCAATATATGTCTGTTGCCTCTTGTCCTTTCATTGGGCACCACACTGGTTCCATATTCTTTACTACCCTCCATTAAGTATTTATACACATGGATAAAACCCTCTGAGCTGCTTCTTCCCCAGGCAGAAGAATCCCAGCTCTCTCAGTCTGTCCTTGCATGAAAGATTCTCCAGTCCCTTTATTATCTCTGCAGCCCAGTGCTGGAGCAGCTCGAGTAAGCACATGTCTCCTTTGAACTGGTGAGCCCAGAACAAAACACAGCACTCCAAAGCTGTCTCATTATGGCTGAGCACAGGGAAAGGATTGCCTCCTTCTACCTGCTGGCAATATTCTTCCTAGGAGCCTCCACTGTACTCCATGGAAAGGACACATGCTGGAGCAGTTTGTGAGTTACAGCCTGTGGAAAGGACTTGCATTGGAGAAGTTCATGGAGGGTCCCCACACTGGAGCAGGGGAAGAGCATGAAGAAGGAACAGAAGAAGGAACAGCAGAAGCAACATGCAATGAACTGACCACAGCCCCCATTCTTCATCATCTTATGCTGCTCGGAGTGGAGGAATTAGAGAAGTCGTGAGTGAAGTTGAGCCCAGGAAGAAGGGAGGGGTGGGGGGAAGTTGCTGTAAGTTTTGTTCTTTTTTTCTCATTATCTTACTCTGACTTAATTGGCAATAAATTAAATTAATTTCCCCAGGCTGAGTCTGTTTTTCCAGTGATGGTAATTGCTGAGCACTCTCCGTGCACTTGTCTTGACCCGTGAGCCTTTCATCACATTTTGTCCCTCTGTCCCGTTGAGGACGGAAGTGACAGAGCAGCTTGGTGGGCAGCTGTCAGCCAGCAAGGGTCAACACACCGCATTAAAAACTTAGAATTTTCACCAAACAACTGCAGTAAAAAAACTACCAGTGGGCTAAACTACTAAAGAACAGAGGAAAAACTAATCTATATGCAACTTCATAGACACACTAAGGTCCAGCAGGGTCATATGAGGCACCTGAAATTATAGGTTGAATGAAGTGTCCTATATCTGTTAATAACAACAGTGTTTGGCAAAATCACTTTTAAAGGAATGTGAATAACAGGCAACAAAATTGAGTACTGGTGGTTGTATATTTATTATTTTAATAAATATAGATATTATTACAGAAGTTAGAGATACAAAGATATTATAGCTGTTATTTATTAGTGACATGACATCCTAGACAGAGCATTGTCGTGGTTTATAAAACTGCAGGTACAGTTTTCTAAACACCTGGTGGGCTGAGGCAGGGAACTTGGAGGGTTTCACTCAAGTCTTAGGGTCATGGGCAAGAGACCGACATGACTCGTTAAGAACAACAAAACAACTGAATGTATTAACTATTTACAACAAGAAGCAGGCTATTGAAAGAGAGAAACCACATCTTACACAAAAGCACTTCTCCCGCATCCCTCCCTTCGTCCCAAAGCCAAAAAGTTTTGTTCCGTACCTCTCCCCCCACCCCCTGGCAACACGTGGTGGGGGAAGATGGGGCATACAGTCGATTTGAGCTGCTCCTTGGTCTCAAAGTCTCCCAGCTGCAATGTTCCGATGGGGCTTCAGTCTCCCGATGACTTCCCCAGTCCAGTGGGGTTTCTAGTTTCAGTATCCAGTGTAGGGTCCTCCATCGCTGCATCTTCTCTCACCACATGGCAGGGGAAAATAGTGGAGCTCTCGATGACTGGAGTGCCATGCAGTTCCATCATCTCTCAAATCCTGCTCCTCTTCTGTGCCATCGGAGGTCTTCATTGCCTCCCAGGAAGAAGGGCTCCCAGGTGAGCCATGGCGGGGGCTGGGCTACAGCAGATTGGGGGAGGATGGCCGCGCAGGCCGCCTGCCATGCCCGGCTCCCCAGGCTGCGTCGTGTGCCAGTGCTATTGTTTTATGCTCCTTCCTAAATATGTTATTTGCAGAGGTGCAATTGGCTGCTCCTGGCATGGGGCCTGGCTTGGGGCCGGTCCATTCTGAGCGGGACCCTGCTTTCCAAGCAGTTTCTTACAAAAGGCTAAGGGTGGTGTCCCTTCCCCCACTCCCTCTGTTACCAAACTCTTGGAGAGGGGGCTGGGGGTGACTGTTAAGAGTCATTCAAAGAAACAGAGCCAACACCTTAACCCCTTCCTCACCGACAGACAACCCATAACAGCATACACGGTACTTCTCAGAGAATTGATAAGTGCATGGTTGGCAGAGGGAGGGGCAAGACAGATAAATTTTTGGAGAACAAAAAGCACCACCATTGTGCTGTCATCTGGAGATTGATAACCGTTCTGTGCTTGGATCTTTTCATGTAGTGGTATAGCTTAGACAAATATGGTTTATAGGTTCTCATAAAGGAATACGCTTAGGCAGAAGGATGGGAGACAGTATGGACAGCGTTAGAAGAGAAGATCCTGCAAGCAGAGATGTTAGCTTTTGTGTAAGATGGGATGTTCAGAGCTAGTTGGTTGGCTAAACTACAACACTAGGAAAGGTGTGAAGGTGTGCAGACTTTCAAGTTGGGGCACCCAGGCAGCCAGAAGAATTTTCTATTAATATCTTCAGGCTTGATCTAAATGCATGTAGCTTTATATGAGACTTTTAAAAGTAGGATTTGGATTAAATTTGTGAGGAAGAATTAGAAAAAGGAATAAAAAACAATTTCTAATTTGCAAAATCTCTGACTTATGAAGGACATGAGTTCTCAAAAATAATGAAGAAGAGGAAGAGAATGGATTTGTGAAGAAAATAGTTAGCAATGAATTATAAAATACGATTGTTTAGCATCTGTAAATTAGGTCCTTTTATAACATTTTACTCATTAACTGAATATTTGAAACCTGATAAGCTTATTTTCTTGTTGCTGCACTGCACATAGATTAGTGTCTCTTGTGTTCACAGATCATAATTCCCTGTATCAATAATACTTTAAATCTGGATTGTTTAAAAAAAGTAAACTTCCTTTCCTGTTAAGTTACTGGTAATGGACAGAACAGTCATTTCAGTTATGCAATCTTTCTACTTTCATGTTCACGGAAGGTACTCATTCTTTTGAGTGCATCTATCTCAGATTATATAGAGAAATTTATTGAGAGTAAAGCCGCAAGTCAGTCAGGGGTCAAAGAGCAAAATATCTATTTTCACTAGTTTCTAGGAAGCCAAAACTTGGCTGAGGAGTATCTTAGGCGTATGTAACAAAACAAAGTTTTTTGAGATAAATCAGTATTCAAAATAAGGTCTCTCCCTTTCATGGTGTTTCATTTTTAATTCGCCATTTTAAAAGAATTGTGTTATAATACAAAAATAAAGATATGGCACAGTTACCAAAAGAATGGAGTGTGGTTTTTTTAATACCTCTAGAAAAATGCAAGCAATTTCATTCACACTGACAGCACTGTGACAGTCCATGTAATTTATTTGCAGGGGTGGAAGCTTTCCTTTTTTTCATACATTGTCTGTGGAGAGACAGCAGATGATAATTTTATCTTTACTGCACCTTATTGATGAAGCATAGCCATCTTCCAGAAGCAGAGACAGGGTTGCTCATTGTATATGATGAGAGCTGCCTTTTAAAGAAGCAGAGAACAAAACATCTGAGGAATACATGTGTCCTGCCAGGAACACAGTGGGAAAAATATCTTCTATTTGGGATAAGATGTACTGACAGCACAGCAGGAACAGCTGAAATTAACTGTGCATTTGGAGTTTCCATACTGACCTGTGCCACTGAAACCAACATGCATGTCTCTATAATTTGACAAAACCTTGCTTTTTCTGCAGAGCAGAAAAAGGAAAGATATTGTGCAGCCATTAACTGACCATTTATCAATATTTTTGTCACAAAGAATAATTGCAGTATTTTTAAAAAAAGTTACTGTTTTCAAAGGAATTTCCTGTACATTTTGTTAAAAAAAAAAAAAAGGAAGAAGAAAAGAGTGATGTAGGTGAGAGGGGAAGGGAATCAGTGATTTGTAGGCTTTAACTCTGCCTTTGCTGCAACACAGCCAGGAACTGAGCTAATGAGCTGTGAGTGGAGCTGCGGTGAGTAGCCAACAAGTCCTGAGGAGTGGGGCAAAGGAGTGTTAGTAGGTGTCAATGACTGCCTAACACTTATTTAAAGACTAAAAGTTCCACCAGAAAATTTTGTGCTGATAAATCACAGGATGGATGCCATGGGTGCATCCATTTGTGCTTGCAAAAAAAAATTAAATAACTCAAACTTCTAGAGAAACATCAGTCCTACGTATCAAAGTGCTTTCATAGCAATTTCTGATTCCCACTTGTGTTTCTGATTTCCATCCATTTTCGGTGTTTGCTTAAACACATTAGAAGATAGAAAATAAAATCAAATCTAACGATGTTTCTAATCTGTTTATACTTGATGTTTTCCATGGTTTGCAATCTGTTTCTGAAAAGTGTTCCACTTCACATTCTCACTAAGTTTCTGGTTGAGTTCACGTTCACGCAACATTCATTGCCTTTCTTTGATGTGAAGCTGTAAACATGTTCCAAACCTTGCCTTTTCTTTAAAATCCTGTGATTTATAGACAGATACACGAGTAAGTTCTTGTAGTAGGAAAGAACATCCTTCTAACTTCTGATGTTAAAAGTAGAGGGTTCACTTCTCCAGCTTCTAGAATTAAAGATTTTCTATTAATTTATGAATTGGCCTAGGGATGAGAATTAATGGTGTCTGCAGCTCATGGGAAGACATGGGAAAACTGTCACAGAGGCTCTGGAATAATGCAGTTTGGTGAATGTATACGGAAAGAAGACTACAGAAAAAAAGTGCCAGATTTCTGGCCCAAAGGAGGTTGAAACAATCAAGTATAATGAAACCATTTGTACTTGTATAGCAGAGAAACTGTTTGATATTTAAAGGAGGAAAGGAAAGAAATTAAAGGTAGACTTGCAAGAAAAGGATAAAATAGGGAAGCATAAGATTGTATTTCAAGAATAGTGAACTCTGCAAGTGCAATTAGACTGTAGATTTTGCATGTTAAACTATGTTTTCTGGAGACCTACTCTTTATTTCTGGAGGTTGGATTTTACTTTAGTTATTTTGATTTTTGAGAGACTTTAGGACGTAAAGTGTCTTCACTTTGTTTTAGAAGTATACCCACATTATTAAATGTTTGCAGAGGACACAAAATCACATGCCTTATTGCTAGATATGGTAGTTACCTATCAGCCTACGTGGAGCAGTTACCATGTGCAAAGAGTTACTTGCTGCTGGTACAGACCTCATTTGAGCTAGTGGTCCTTTTGCTCCAGAGACTCAGGGAGTTTTTCCGTGCCATCATGGGAGCCAGATAACTTAAATTCACATTCGTATAATCAGAAAACAATGTTTTAATCCTTCACACAATAACTATTTTATAGCAACTCTGAGAACGAAATTAACAGCTGAAACAAGGTACACATATGATGTTGTGACGGCTGGCGTTCATTGCTTATTTGGCAGATAGTGCCTTTCACTTGGCTGCATGCCAGTCAAGTAAAGTATTGAGTACTTTAGTATTTTTAGTATGACCAATATGAGACTGTTAGCTTTTGTTTTATGGTATTCCATTTTTTGGTTGGATTATAATAATTTCATCATTTACACCAATAGTAGTAGTTATATTTTAATAAATAGACTTTGAATCTGGCAGTCTTTAGCAGACTGCAGACCAGAGATTTTGGGATATTGTTTTTTGTCAACATTTTTCTAGTGATTAAAAAAAGAATAAATCCCTGCAGGGTTTTATAGGTGGGCCAGCATACATCAAGATGACTAAACTGGAAACATGTAGAGAAAAACTGATAATTAATTCCACAGAAGGTGTGTGCCTTTTGTTTTTTTCTTTTTTGTTCATTTTGAACTCCAGGCTTATCTGTTTATGAAGAACACAGATTAAGCCTAAATTGCTGGGACAGAAAATACACTTCTGCAATTAAATCCATGAAAAGGGATTATTTTCTTTGTGTTTATATTTGTATCCTCATTAAAATGCCTTATTTTCATGTGATACCTTCTTATTTCTTGTGGTACTGCTCTAGTTGCATTTTTTTTGGTGGCTGTAGCTCATGACTTATTTTATGCATTTTAGGGCATCCATTACACAGCAACATCTTTGTAAGTTTTGCATTTTTAAGTACGTGAAATCTCTAGAGGACAGAAAAGCAGGACATAGTTCTGACTCCACCTTCTGTTGCTGTCACTAAAATATGGTCTTCGTAGCTTCCTTTTAGAGCAAGAGCAGGATTAACAGTCTTTTCCCAAGGACTACAGAGAAACAAGTGACTAATAATTCCTCTTTTACTTGCTTGCTGCAAACAGTGTTTGAGTGTGTAGGTCTCATTATACAAAGCAGTGGCAGCCGTCTGTCTTCTGATCACATTTCATTATCGCAGGACAACTGAGTTTGTGTTTTAACCACCCATTTATCTAGTGGATGTGGCCTAAGAGTCTGAAACAATGAGCAGATCTGCTCAACATACTCTTAAAATGAGTATATTTTCCCTTGCTTCTTAAAGACAGTTGAAAGTTATCCAAGCTTACTAAAAATTAGCAGAACTCATGTGAGTAATTTTTTGTTTGTTTGTTTTAAGTTGGCCTACTATTCCCATCTTCTTGAGAAAATCATGCTTTTTCAGTTTCTGTTTTGGGTTTTACATCGTTATCTTTGACAGTATAAGGAGAACACCTCAAACACTGGTTGTTGTTCTACAGTAAGCACTGCATTTTATACAGAGCTAATGTTCATCTCTCTGTTGAAGATATGTCTACATCTATCAACAAAAGGAAAAAAAGAAAACTTTCTCAACCTGTTATCCCTATTTGTAAAGTTTTGTTAGCTCATGTAGGTGATTTCAGAATTTCTGTTAATCAAACATGAAATAAGAGAGTTCATCAGTTTGGGGAAAGTAGATGATAGCCTTCACAGATTTAATAAAAAACCTAGACCTGATAGTTCAAGTTCACGTAATATGTTTTTTCCCTTTGTCTCCTCCAACTTTTTCCCCTTCTCTGTTGCTGCTGTTGTGGTTTAACCCCAGCCAGCAAGAAGCCCCACAGAGCTGCTTGCTCACTGCCCCCAGTGGGATGGGGGAGAGAATCAGAAAGGTAAAAGTGAGAAAACTCGTGGTTTGAGATAAAGGCAGTTTAATAAGCAAAGAAAAAGCCTCACACTCAAACTATGAAAAACAAGGCATTCTTTCACTACTTCCCGTCAGCAGGCAGCTGTTCAGCCATCTCCAGGGAAGCATGGCTCCACTGCACCTAATGGTTACCTGGGAAGAAAAAGACGACCACTTTGAAAATCCCCTGGTTCCCTCCTCTTTTCCCAGCTCTATATGCGGAGCATGACATCATATAACATGGAATATCCCTTTGGTCAGTTGGAGTCAGCTGTCCCAGCTGTAACCCCTCCCAGCTTCTTGTGCACCCCCAGCCCACTCACAGGTGAGGTGGGGTGAGAAGCAGAAAAGGCCTTGGCTCTGTGTAAGCCCTTCTCAGCGATAACTAAAACATCCCACTGTTGTCAACACTGTTTTCAGCAGAAATCCAAAACACAGCTTCATACTAGCTACTCTGAAGAAGTTTAACTCTATCTCAGACAAAACCAGTACATCTGCCCAGGTGAATCTGCAAGAAAACTGTTGACAGCATTCTGACATTGAAATTCAGTGACAAGGAAAGGACAGAATCTGTGACATGGAGAAAGACCAGTACACCACCACAGTACTTACTGACAGCCTGTAAACATAGGACTTTTTCCTAATCCTTTGTAGAATATGTATCTCCCTATTGCTTTCTTAAAAATACATTCCCCTTTGCTGAATACATTATTAAATAATGTACAGACAAGTAATTATTTTTTATTCTTTCTTGATGTGAAATCTCAACAGGGGTGTTAGATGTTAGGTA
Organism: Pterocles orientalis; assembly: GCA_011057875.1. NCBI lineage: Eukaryota > Metazoa > Chordata > Aves > Pterocliformes > Pteroclidae > Pterocles > Pterocles orientalis. The sequence continues at coordinate 1,443,429 of WKFP01015563.1, read as the reverse complement.
ACACAAGTTAGGTGAGGCCAGAAATAAATAAAAGCTTAACAGGCCATTTGTAGTGTAGAGTGGATGAAAGTGGGATATTTTTAATTGGGTTTTGCAGCTGTTTCTCCATTATTCCCAGTTGGTCCCAAATCTGTCTCTACAGTAGAGCTGCAGTGATTTGCATGGGTGTAGAGTCACAAAAGAGAACAAGACTAGATACAGTGTCCTATACCTACATCCCAAGTTTTCTGAATGGAAATAGAAGCAAGAGCTGATCTCTCTTTTTCAGTCTGCTTCCTCTACATTTTGATAGGGTCTGGAAGGAAATCTGCTAGGAAAAGACTACCGGTCAGAATCAGTCTGGTACCAGTAGTTGTACAGACAGCTTGGTGTCATCTCTGCTTCTTTTCCTTCTAGCTTCATCAGCTCTTCCCCATGCCTGTTTTTTCACCATTTCCAGGTGCTGTTGTCCATTCCTCCTGAGAGCCTCTCCCTCTGGAATTCCTAGTCCTTTTGTTAGTCCTTCCAGAGAAGCCTTCTTTATTACTTTTTATTCAAATTAAACTATACTCTTCTAGTCTGCCTAGGTCTAATAAGCAACATTGAGAGTAAAAGTGGCAGCTTTCCTTATTCTAAGCATATGTGTCTGATGTTACAGCATGTACCAAAGAGGAAGAAAATTCAGATTTGCATCTCTGCATTAGCAAATTTTCACAGAGATGTCAATTTTCACTTTCTAACAACAAAATAGAGCTTTTACGAAGTAGACCTGCAAATTTTTACTCCCTGTGCAAAAGCTAGCACTCTTACTGGAGCAATTGTCAGATTTTGTTTTTTTTTAAAACAACTTTTTTTTTTGAAACAACTTCTTCTCACACAGACTTTTAGTACGATTGAACTGTGTTAGCTGAGACACTGAACAGAAATGAACATCTAGCACTAATGTATAAGTTACAACAGTTTGTCACCGTTAACATATGAATGAAAAGAATACCTCAAAACTTAGGCATTCTCACTGTAGACGACATCAACTAAGCTAACACATGACAAATTCCAAAACCAGAATATGTTAACTTTCAAAATTTCCAAAACAAAAAACCCCCAAAAACCTAACTAAAAAAAAAACAACCCAATGCAATTGCAGAGTAATATAAGCAGTCATTGAGGAATGACAAAATGACAAAATTAGCACTCCAAGTTTAACATACTGACATATGTATAAACCTGTCACACAGTCTTCACCTGTTAAGGTATCATTCTGCACCTGATCTAATAAAATGTTTCGGCTACTTGAATACATGACATAGCATTTTTCATGTGTAAGAAATGTAGGATGTTTCAGTTACATCATTAAGTTTCCTCTGATTTTTATGAGCCCATTAGTAGCTCTCTCATATAAAGTTACATAGCACACTGTAAAGATATTTGATAGTGAATGCAGAATTAAAGTTTAAGAAGCATAAAGTTTGCCTGTGTACTTATGCTAAATCATGCGAATAATAGGAGATATTATCATTGTAGCTCAGGTTTCTGGAAGCAAAGTCGAAAATGAAATGAAAGAAGTGGTCTTGTCTTCTCCTCTGTAACAACCTAGTGCATTACAGAACCAGATGCAGAAGCTACTGTCAAAAGTATATAATTTTGTTAAATGGTAAGAAGATCTCCTCCAGTACAGTATTTAATGAATGGCAAGTAACCTCACCCTCGGTGTGGGATAGCAGATAGGAACTTGAGTTTTATTTGACCGATAAGACCTTTCATGAGGTGTGGGGATGTAGGGTGAAACCCATTATGTATGAAAAAATGGCATGCTTACAAGTTATGCTCTTGAACACTATATGCAAGTCTAAGTTAGAAAATAGTTGTCTCTACAATGAGTCATTTTAATCTCTTTTTACATGTTAAGTAGTCTTTTGACCTTATTTCTTAGCTAAAGCATTTGTTGCAGTCATTAACTAAAATAAAGGATTACACTTCCCCCCCTCATGTTTCGTTAAAAGTTTCCATGAAACTTCACAGTTTGAACTTCAGATAACTACCTTATTTTCTTGCTTACACTGACACTTTTATGCTTGTTAATTGCACTACAGTGTGCATCACCCACAAAACAGGTAACTCAAGAATCATGTAATCATTGTCAATTCAGCTGTGTTTCTAGACAAAAATTCAGTGAACAACTAGGAATGGAAGGTCTTCCCATTCTCCCGGAAGTACAGGAAAATAAGATACAAAGTGCTGAGTCAGAGAAGACATATGGCCATCCTTTCACCCAATCAACCATTACTCAGTTATGAGAACATCCCTATAATCGGTGTCACTGTTTCAGAAAGAAAATTAGCATTGCATGTGTGTATAAACATATGATTTTCCTGTTCACTTCATTCACTGTTCAGAAGAGTAAACAAAAAGGATTGGAGAAAGGTCCAGTAGAAGAGCCTTCAGGAAGAGAATTTATAATACTCATATGCTTGTTTAACCTCCAGAGAACACATTTAAAAGAAACACAAAATAGACTTTGTAGTTTTCTTATTATCTGTTTAAAAAAAATTCCTTTTTTGTTGTCTCTATGGTAACTCATGGTATTTGATCCTGTAGGTTAATATTTCATGTCATAAAATACTGAATTAGACAAAGACATAGCCAGGAGAATGCAACAAAAGCACAAAAGAGTCATGATGAAAGGTTAACACACAATAAAGAGAGCAAAATTTGAAATAGGAAAATATCAGACTCACTAAATGGAAGACAGAAAACCCATTTACTAATGGATAGTTAATGGAAAAGCAAAAACTACTCACATTTTGTGGTACTTGTAGATTTCCCCAAAATAGGCATTGTATCATGTAATTTTTTTTAAAAAAGGCAAGGCAACAACAGAGATCGTGCTTTAAAACAACTTAAAACCACAAAAATAAACATAGACAAAACAGTATCAGACAAGACTTTTTCAGAAAAATTATAAGGAAAACAGATAAATTAAGGGAAGGGAAAAATATAAGATGGTGTTTATAAAAATCCTGTGGATTTATGTTTGCATAGTGCAGTTATCATGACCTAGTTAAAAAGCAATATAAACAATGACATGAAACCTCCTTCAGGTTTCAACTTATTTACTTGTCCTTGCTACTGTTTATAAAATATTTCTACAATGACTTTTCCTTTCCCTCTCCACAGCGAAAGTCATGTTTGACTTGACATTCTTTGGTGATTTCTAAAGGGAGAAGACTGGGTTAATTTAGATTTGTTTAACAAATGATCCTGTGTTCTGTGTGAAGAGATACTTCCATTCCTCATCTCTCTGTCAAAATCTAACTGCTCTCAGATTGTTCAAATTATTGAAATAGTAGCTTAATGAGTCATCATTCATTCTTTCTACCTTTCTTTGTCTACTGAATTACCAAAGAAGACTTTGGATACCCTCTTCAAAATCAGAGCAGAAAGTTGTTTCTTTGTTAGCATGCAGGGCTGCACGCTAACATGACACATTTTTCTTTGGCTCACCCATTTTGTTGAGTTTTCCGTGTGTGAATTACGGTGATGTTATGGATTCACTAGTGCAGCTGAAGAAACAGCTGTTAATGATAGTATAACTGTATGACAGTAGATCAAGCAGCAGACAGCATCTGTAAGGTTGCCAAAGCTCTGGGAAAGTTCAGTTCAGAAACTAAAATGAAACAAAATGAGATGCTGTTTCTAGGTCTGTACACTAATTTTCTACCTTAATCCCATAGAAGACACTCCCTGATAAAAAGTCTACAGGTATATAATACTCCAACACCATCCTTGCTAGAATATTGTGTCTGGTACCAAGAATGCAGAAACACTACTATAAGACTTTCCCTGACCAAAGCAATGCTAAGCACACTATTAGAAATTATCATTCTTGATTTTCTTGGAGCAAAATTGTCTGGAACTAAAATACCTCTGGACTTTGTACAACTTTTCTGTGATATTCTGTCCTGATTCTGAGAGTTACAGCCATCATGATTCATCTCAAAGCGCTGAAGTATGATGGTCTGGTTGAGTTTGTTATAAGCACATATAGCCATACTTCCACTGGCTAATTTTTGACAGAGTGTGAAAATAATTTGGAGGGGGAGGAAAAAAATACCCACATCTCTCAATGAAGAACAAGTGGGGGATAAACTTAGAGGTGGAGCAATCTATCAAAGTTGATTGCAGAGGTTAGTTATAATCTTGAATGTTTTAGATGAACTGTAGCTTTAGCAGAAAACCTTTAGGATAAAATCTGAATGATTTGCTGTGACGGACCAAAATCAGCTCTTGCAGTGAGAACCACTAGTAATAAGAAAGTAATAAACTTTTTTTTTTATATATAGAGACTCTGGTCTTAAGAATCAGAATGGAGAACTGTAGAAGCTTTACTCATTTAATTTGCTGCAGATTTTTCTTCAAAAAATTTATAGTAGTTCCACACTTACATTTCCATTCTCATTATGCCACCTGAAATAATTAATGTTTTAGCATTGAAAAGTGATAAAACTCACTCACAGACATTTGTAGAGTGCATTTCTCTTCTTACAGGAAATTATGGTCTATGGAGTACGACCGAAGATTGTTACTGGACGTTCAGATAATAACACAATCTTTTATGGCACACTTAACATTTGGACTACCATTTTTAGGTTTTGTGTAACTTCGCAAATGTTTCAGTTAGGCAATGTGTTTCTCTCTGGCCAAATTTAAGTATTGGAAGCACTAGCCTATTTGTCAGGAGACACAGGATAAAATATTGTCATTTGTCCACTAAAAGAAAAAAAATATTGCTACAAAATTCTTTGCCCCATCTGGAAATAGTCTTGAAAGTTGTTAAGGATATTGCATTAGCCTGATGAGTGGAGAAGGTTTTTTGTTTCTTTATTTGTCTTCCAACTAAAAATCCTGGAGATTATTATAATTTGGCCAAATTCTATGCTTTAGGGAAAAAATTTTAAACCCTTCAAGATTCACTAAGACTTTAAGCTTAGAGTGTGGCATCTAACTTTGTTAAAGGTGGCCTGTTCTGTCAATGTTCCAGCCTGGGGCTTTTAGGTTTGAGTAGAGCTTCTGTTATGTTTCCTTCTTCTTGCAGCAAGGGGCTGGAGCACTACAAGGTACTGAAGCAGAGGCCAGTGAAATTATCTTCTCTTTACTTTCCAGGTTCCTGCTGCCATGGTTTCCATAGAGGATACCAGGATGCAGAAAGGTGAATAAGCAATGAGCCCTTGGAAAGAACTTATCAAGAGCAGATATTGAGATGAAGAGCTCAACAACAAGGAAAGACTGGAATGTCAGTGTAACACTGAGTGAGAACCAGGATTGGGATGAAGGAAGTAGGGAGCTGAGCTGGAGACAGTGACTGACACAACAGACTGGAAGTGACAGAGGAAGAAAGGTGTGTAATTGCTACCTTGTGTCTCCAGGGATCCAAGAACAGAGTCTGTGATTGAGCACCCTGTCAAATAGGTGTTATCCCCATTATGCAGATAAGATTAAATGGCTTCCAAATCTGAAAGAAAACAAAAATCATTGGTATTGGTAGGGAGAGAAATTGCGTGTTCTGACTCCTACATCTATGCATTTGCATATATTTTCCAGTACCTGCCCTACCTAGATGTTAGAAGTTTCATCTTTCATTTCTAAGGCCAAACTCAAGTTGTAGTTAAAGGTCCTGCATTTTATTGAGTGGCTGTGGAAAAACACCAGACACGGTGAGTATTAGTTTCCATTTTTTGTTATCACAGAAAGGCAAGACATATAAATATCATTTCAACCTACAAAGTATATAAGAAGTAAATATTGTAGAATCAGCATATGACATTCATTGATGCCCAGATTACACTTTCAGAGCTTAATAAATGTCACTCTAACTGAATTGTACACTGCTGATTCTTTTTCTCCTGAATCCTGTACACTTGATTATCAACTGCACTGTTTGCTTTGCATAAGGTCAGTTTTTTAAAGGATCACCTTAGGTATTGATGAAGAAGGAAATTCCAATTACAATTCAGTGTATGAAAAAGGACATATGGGTTGTACTAGATGATCTCAAAAGGTCCCTTCTAAGCTCAGCTACTCTGTGATTCTGTAACACCAAAACATTCTAAAAATATCTTCCCAGTATGTGTATATGCATAGGATAACTGTCTGCTGTTTAGTCACTTGATTCTTTTCATATTCAAGACTAGTACTACTCTTTCTTTAACAAACAACACAGCTTTTTAACATTTATGGAAGAGGAGGTTGAAGCAGAAGTTAAGCAGCACAGAATACTTAGTTGTCAGACATAGATATATATCATGCCCTCTGCATGAAGAGGTATATTGTGTTTGATGTTGTCCTGATTTCATTAGTCAGTGCTATTGACTTTTTTCTTCAACTTATTTCATAGTTCATTCCCAGCAGAAATTGTGGGATGTGGACAACATCTGCAGCCTGCTGGGTCATTATGGCTAAACACTGTCTTTGTATACTTATTTCATCGTGCATTTTTTCCTTGGTTCTCAATTTCTATTAGAATAGTTTCAGCACTGATTTAATGACAGTGGTCACACCCTTTATTAGCAATTAACAGAAGGCATGCTTGTCTGCTTGTGGTCCAGTTTACTCCTTTTGTTATTGTCCTGGGTTCAGCTGAGACAGAGTTAGCTTTCTTCATAGTATGTAGTGAGAAGATATGTTTTGGATTTGTGCTGTGAAGAAGGCTGATAACACACTGATGTTTACAGTTGCCGCCAGGACAGTCAAGGACTTTTCAGCCTCTCTGCTGTGCCAGTGTCTGCAGGTGCAGGAGAAGCTGGGAGGGAGCACAGCCCCAGTTACTAGCCTAGGATTTGACCTTAGGTTTAGGATTGAGACCCAGATTGGCCAACGTGTATTCCGTATTATGCATGTCATGCCCAGTATATAGATGAGGATCTTCTCCGGAAGTTCTCCCTTGCTCTGGGTTGTCTCCCCCTTGGTCACCCCTCTCTCAAGTTTGTCTCGTTCTCTCGGACACTCGTGCTCTTATCTCAGTCTTGGGATTGCAGTTTTGGGACTCTCCCTGTTCTGGGTTCATTGGCTGGAAACAGGCTGAGCCTTGGTCGTCAGATGGTGAGCAGCATCATTGTGTATCATTCATTTGTATATTTGTATGCATTACTATTATTATTGTTGTTATTATTATTTTCAATATTGTTGTAGTTTAGTTATTAAATTGTTCTTGTCTCACCCCATGAGTCTCTTTTACCTTTACCCCTGTAGTTCTCCACCCCATCCCCAGGAGAGGGGAGCAAGGAGGGCAAGCAGATGATTGTTGTGGGTTTGGCTGCCAGTCAGCGTCAAAACTATGACAACTACATCAGTAGGCCATTATAAAAACTGTGAAAGATGTACATGCACAAGATTTTAAGAATTCTGTGGTTTTCTCATTACTACTCGTTACTCATTAATTACTGCATGTTTCAGAACTTGGAATCTTTGTAATATTTTTTTGTACTGTAGACTTTTCAGGAGGGCTTGGGTGTCTATGCTGTGAGGTACAAAGCTTCAGAACAGCTTCTCAATTAGGAGCTCAACGACCATAGCATGCTTAACTGAAAAAAAATATTTTATTTTGATGACAGAATAATTATTATTGCATGTTATTTTTAATACATGTGACATTTAGCATTACATATTAGAATCTCAAATACAAATCAAAAGGTAAACTCTGTAAAGAAAATGAAAAGGAAATTTTTATGATGCGTGAGATACAGCAAATTATTACCGCAGACTTCTCAGAAAGATCTCTTTCAAGGCTCTGTCCACAGATTGAGGATTTGCTCTTTGCTGCAAATGTTTTATGACCAACCTCTGTGAGCACTCACAGGTACACAAAGCCAGAAGTAGGCAATGCAAAATTGATCTGTGTATTAAAACTGCTGAGCCAAGCAGATGTCTCAGAATTACAGTGATTGTGCATTGGTGATTCAACTGGCCTTCATGGAAATATTATTAGCAAAAAAATCTGTCTGTTAAATATGAGTTTCCAACATGCTTACTAGCTTTTGCGTTTTTCAGTACCTCGCGTCTGAGATATCAAGACTGGGACATAATAGGGAAACTCATTGCCTTTCTATAATGAAGTTTTCCAGTTTCATACTGGGCTCAAAACAGCACCAAGTAGTCAGTTAGATGTAGCATCACAGTGATGTTCTTTTTTTAAAATTTTTGTAAACTCTTCCACTTCTAAGCATCACAGTAACTTTAATGAGATAGAGATGTATAACAGTTAAAAACTACTATAACACAGTTGAGCTTGTTCATGATGGTTTTGAACTTGGCCTCATTCAAAAAAGCAACATGGAAAAGGAACCAGAGAGTTTTTGGTGTTTTGAATACATCTGCCATCATTATACAGCAGAATATATTTATTCTTACATTTTTCAAAACTTTTTCAAATTTGAGGTAACTGTTTTTTACTTTCCAGTGAAAACAACACAAAACTTTACAGCATGTTTTAAGATTTGAAAAAAACCCTGAAATTACCACTAGTAAACCTATGATCATTCCTTTATCTGTTTTTTTTTTAATCTTCTAAATGCCCAGCACTAAGGATCTTGGACAACAAATTGGATTTGATGCCCTACAAGATTTTTCTAAACAGCTTTTAATTATTGATGCTACATATAATATTCATATGTATAAAATACGTATTTATATATATAAATTTAAATATATATAACTGTAATGCTATATATAATATTTTTGTCATAGAACCACAGAATGGTTTAGGTTAGAAGGGACCTTAAAGATCATCTATTTCCAACTCCCCTCCCACGAGCAGGAACACCTCCCACTAAAGCCAGTTGCTAGCCTCATCCAACCTGACCTTGAACACCTCCAGAGATGGGGCATCCACAGCTTCTCTGGGCTACTTGTTCTGGTGCTTTACAGTAAACAATTTCTTCCTGATATCCAATCTAAATCTTCCCTCTTTTAGCTTAAAACTATGCTTCTTTTTTTTTTTTTTTAATTTAAAAGAATAAATAAACACATATTGCAGTTTGTTTTTTCTTTCCTTCTTTAGTTCTCTCAAAATAACCACAGAGACAAAATTCTTTTGCAAAGTGTCCCAAAACAATATAGCCTATTTCTAAAGCTAAGTAAAATCACAACAACACTTTCTTATTTCTAATCAAGTTCTGACCTGACTTACTTTTTTCTTCTTCCATTGCTTTGCTGTATCTGTACCAAGGAAAATTTAAAACTATCATTGAAAAGTAGGTTCTCACTATTACTTTCCCTGATGATTGACTGTTTTAAGTACCATTTCTTTGAGAGACTGCAGAGCTCTTAGGGAGATTACTAGAGCACAGGGATTCGTTTGTTGTGCAGCACACATTCATGTGGACAACATAGTATAAAAAAGTAGAGTTGTGGACAAAAGTTCAGCAAGACGGTGAATTGATTAGACTCTTGAAAAAAAGGTTTTAAGAGATCACAGTTTAACATGACTAGTATCACAAACTTGAAGACTTGAGGCTTTAAAAATGTGCCTTCTTTTGATTTCTAGTGCTGTCATTTCTTTTGCTGGAGACAGTGGATTCTACACCAAGAAGAATACTTGGAATGAGAGTCTGTTGTTAACCTAGCTGGTGAATTTATCCTAGATGGTTAACAAACAGGACCAATTTTGCATTCCTTGTTCTTGTCGCTCTGCCAATGGAAGCACTGGGCTATTCAATGAGCTTGAGATGAGCTCTTAAAATTCATAAAGGAATGTCAGAGATTCCTTTCATTTCAGTCATTGATTCACAGAACCAAATAGCATGAAAATTCCTCTTTTGTTACATGCATTTTTTTACACTCACATAGCTACAAAATTATATCAAAAAATCCTTAAACTAAACGAGTGCTTCTTGACACAAAATGCATTTATTAAAGCTTTTTTACCCTTTTATAGAATTCCTAATAGCATATTAAAAATGCTGCAGCCACTTGATTCAGAGTGTTGAACTGGTATAAACTCATCATGCTGCCTAAAATTTGATCAAAACCTTTTTGGTGGTCTACCCTGTATCACAACATATCTGCTGGATCAACTGTTGTATTTCTGTGTCAACTTGATGAGTATTATCTGTCCACCCACTGCTGGTGTGAAACCATTTAAAATAATGAAGCAATTGTAGACTGTATTTCACAATTTTAACCAATCTGAGAAAAGGAGAGTGTGTGTCCCAAGCTAGACTCAGACAGCTCTGGAAGTTTAGGACTCAGGTGCAAGTGATGTCAGAAACATGTTCTGCTGTTGTGATTGCATAAATACTTTTTGCAGCAGTCAAAACCTGCATTAGTCTTTCATACCCTCACAGGGGAAGCTACAGCTGTGCTGAAAACCGAATGCCCCAGAAAATTAAAATCAGATCCCTGATTCAAAGAAAGCTGTTGCTATCCATCTGTGTTGAAATAACTGAAGGTTTGGTGAACTTAATTAGCGTTTTGTCTGGTGTCTGGCTGGGATGGAGTTATTTTTGTTCTCAGCATCGTGCTGTGTTTTGGATTTGTGACCAAAACTGTGAAGGTGACACATCAGTGTTTTGGTAACTGAGGAGCAGTGCTTGCACAGCACTGAGGATTTCCAACTCTTCCCCAACATCAAGTGGGCTGAGGGTGGGCAAAAGCTGAACTGACGGGTTGAATTTGGGTTCAATATATTGACCATATTCCACACTGCTCAATAGTATGATCAGCAATAAAAACTGAGAGAGGTTTGGTCTTCCAAATTAGCCATTGTCTAGGGACTGGTTGGGCATTGGTCTCCTTGCAGTAGGTGGTGAGTGTTTGCCTTTGCATCACTTTTTCCTTTTTGTTCACTTATTTAACTGTCTTCTTTAACTCAATCGATGAGTTTCCCTGCTTTTGCTCTTCCTGGTGTCTCCTGGTTCCATTGGGGTGGGAAGTGAACAGGTCACTGTATTGTGATTTCCTGCTGGCCACGGTCAACCCACTACATTGTGTAAGAACCTCATTAACCTTCCTTGAAGCAGAACACAATCATGTCACAACTCGCGCATCTACATCCTCCTTCCCCTCAGACCTCACCTTTCATTCTCACTGTTTGTTTGTGTTGTGTATTTGTTTAAAGGCAGCACAGTGAAATGAATCAGGGACCATTCCTTGTTTAAAAATGGCTTTGCCACAAAAACAGACAGTTCAGGCGTATGACTGTTCTTTAGTTATAATTCAGCCTGATGATGTACAGAATCATGGTGAACTTCTCCGAGTTTTTTTATGCTGTGAAATATGGGGTATTAACAGGCTTGACTTGAAAGAGGAGGTGCTTATAGAAATAGCTGTCTGTCTGTCTCTGAAGACGGAATTGAGTTCTGGGTCACTTTTTTATTGTACTTTATGGGAAGTTCAGTGCTATTAATGCAATTTAGGATATGAGTTTCTTAAGCCTCTGAGAATTCCAGGACTGTGATGAGCTTTCTCATACAGCTCTTCAGTGGTGGTTTAGACTTGTAGTGTATGATGTGGCATGATAGTATGTGCATGTCTGGTTTAGTTGGGGTGGACTTCAGCACATAAAACTGGAAGAAGATGATGGGCAATATCTTAATGAAAAAAAGACCAGCTTCTTTTAAAGAAACCGCTCCAAATGGTGTCACTTGAAAAAGTGAGTTCTCTGTATTTAGTTCTTTAATACATCTGGCTTCACTGTCAAGGCTAATTTCATATGGCTGGAGGTACCAGAAAAGACACTGGAACAGTAACACTAAAAAGCAACAGAGCAGTCCATAGGTGGAACTTGTTCTGTTGACATGCTGTTTTGGACAAAAAACAAAATTTGTACTTTTCACTGCTACATGTAAGAGATAATGTTTAGATACTATTAAGAATTTCAAATTTTATAATTTCAGAAGCCCATTTACTACATGTTTGGGGTCTCTGCACCAGTAACACCAGTGCCAACTGACTATACCACTGGTATATTCTGTTTGTTAACTAAAATCCCAGTAAGATTCTCTGTGACATTTAAGTTGAGACAACCAGCTGTAAACATTAAAGTATCTATTTATCAAAAAGAAAGTACTTGTGTTGTGTAGTAGTTTAATGGTGTCTTACTAAACTGTTGTGAAAATTAATTTTTTTTTTTTTACTTTTGCTGTGGTGCTCCAGGTACGGTTGTTAAAAGCTTCAGTGTTACAAATGGAAATAAATGTGACTGCTAAGTTTGAGGACCAGATTCTACTAACCTTGTTTGAATTAAGTCTAGCTGTACAAAAGAAGCCGTTGACACTTGCTTGATAACATCTGAAGAAAGCTTCTTCTCTTTATCTTTATTTATACAAATAAAGGCGTAAGCCAACTTTAAAAACAGACAACTTAGCATGAGCTCTGTTTGGTATGCTGGAAGAAAGGAGCAATATACACATATGTTAAAAACACATAAGAGATGTCTGTCTATGTGTGTGTTTTCTTGTCGCATTTAGGGGTATATATAATAGGTATTGTACAAATTTGTGCTTTTGAATGTGAATTATGTTGCTTCTTTTTAGTAAAATCTGTCATGACTATTACTAATTTAATCAGCTCAGTATATCTTCTGAAAGAGTAGACATAAGCTATTCTTTATTTGACCATTACTTACACAGCATTCAGCTATTTGGATTTGAACCAAAAGCAGAAGTCATACCCTTGTGTAATTATGGCTATTTGATTGATGATCATGACATTTTTAAATTTTATGCATTGTAAAAGATGGAAAAAGTACCTTTAAGGTTTGCCCTTTATGAAATTAAAGAATCAAAAATTAATCTGAGAATCGCACAATTGCAGTGAGGAATTTTCAGTTATTATTTCACCTAGCAAAGGGCAATAATTCTCCCTGACCTGTTTCTCTCCCATACTGAGAAACTAGATTTAATATTTTGACAGTGCCGTGAGATGAAAAGGTAAATCTTGTCAAGAATGTCCAAACGTAGTTTGCTAATAGGCTCAAAAGCTAAGCAACCTTTGAAGGAAAAAGCATTTAAGCAACAGAAATAGATTTGCCTCTCAGTAAAGACTTCTATACATTTTTTAAAAAGTATGCGCGTCAACAGTTGACCGTGGAAAAGCTTGTATAGTAGCATTTTTCCAGTTATTCAGACACAAACCATGACCTTAGCTGTAAGCCCACTGTCTCAGGATCTCCAGACTTAATTCTGACCCCCAGACCAGTTGTTCTTTGCTGCATCATTTACATAATGCATCTCCTTTCCCTCCTGTTCATTGATGTCTAGTGCAGTGATTTCCCATACAGACTGCAACTGCAGGAGAAAGAGAGAATTAACTGATTTTCCTCAGATTAGTTGCTCATGTTGATCCTCAGAGACTGAAGAAGTTTTGGAGTCACTGAGTTGTTCTGTTTGAAAAGGTGAACGAAGCAGCATAATTATTCTTTCCTGGTTTTTCTTTGTCCCTTTCTCACTAATTTATTGAAGGCAATGCTTCCTAAATTTTTTGTGCTTTTATCCATGCTGATGAATAATGTGAATGAGACAAACAAACAAACAATCAGAAAACAACCAAAAAAACCTACACTGTAAATGGTTTACTTTCTATCATGGTCAAGAAGGTATCGTTCTACCTGGACGTACATAGCTCTGTGTTCTGTACTGGTGCAGGTGGGAAAGGCCCAGAAGTACTATGAGTAATAATACCTAGAGAAAGAAGGGCATTTTGTTTAAAATTTACCACAGTATTATTTTCTGAAAAAATAAAGTCCTTAAATATTCCTTCAATAGTAAGTGTGCGTATTGCTAAGTGTACTACTTGAAAAATCAGTCTTTTGCCTTCGACTTTCATTCTGCCAGCACCACACGTTTCGATTAAAAGTTCAAGAAGCAAACGAAAATATTTAGTTCTACCTTACAGCCCTTATTAAAACACAGAGTGAAAACTCAATAGTATTTGAGTTAGTGTTTTCCTGCTCTTGATTCGGTCATCTGGTTTTTATTTGCTTGTAGTGGTACGATAGAGTTTCCACAAGCAAACATTTTACATGATGGTCCCGTACAGGGAGAGTTAATTTTCAAGTGTGGTCACAGCATATTGTCAGGAAGGATTTATCACCAAACCCATTAAGATTAATTAAAATTTTTTTATCTATTTTGAACTGTTATTTTTGAAGGTAACATAGCTGCAAGTAATGTAGGAATTTAACTCTAAATTCAGGAGACAATGATTATGCTTTGAGGTTCCAAACAAAATTTATTAACACATTGTTATTCATAGTGTTTGGCACCCTCACTAAATTGCTGAGTAAAGATTCAGTGAAGAATGAACAGAGCAGTTGAATGTCTGAGCTTTCTCCTCATGAATATGATTTATTTAAGAAAGAAATATATCCCATCCAAAACATTTCTACCAAGTAGAAATGTTGACAGTGGTCTTAGTATTTTATAAGGAGGTGGCCTTTGTTATCTGCTATTGTTCTGCTATGGAAAACTGTTTTACCACTGACAAAAATAAAAAAATCCAGCAGATTAGGCAGTTTAAAATAGGCAAGACATAGAAAACAAAGTGAAAATACAGAAGTAATAAAACTGTCTAATTTAGTTTTCTGTATCTTAGTCCTTTATTGCAGAAGAACGTCTTCCTTAGAATTTTTTATTATCATGATGTTTGTTGTTGTTTTGACTATTTCTACAACTTTTATCTTGGATGTGACTAGTAAAAGAAAATGTATAGTAGTTCACTCAGCTCAGAGTTGCGTTGTTTTGTATGCTCATGTTTAGACACGTAAGATCATCTCAACTGAAATAATTTATTTTTCTTGACTTAATTTTTAGTCTTTTTTACTTTTGTAAAAGACTTTAAAATATTTTAATTCTTAGACTTTAAAAGCCCTTGCATATGTTAATTTGCTCTCATAAAACTGTTGTAACAGAAGTTGTTTTGTAATTATACAAATGATTTTGTACCCTGTGCACTAAGCAGACTTTGATACACTAGGGGAAGAGTAAGAGTCATCTTCCATCTTTGTTTATATGTCTGCAGATGACCTAAACAGACTTGCAGGGCCATCTACATTTATACACAGAAATACTCTCTCACCTTCTAGATTTGAGATTGCACAGATCAGCAAATCCCAGCAACATGATTTAGAGGTATTAGGATTGCTGGCAGCCTTCACGTATTCTGGCTGCAAATCAAAACAAAGGTTTGAAAAAAGCATAGAGAACTGGAGTATCTTGCTGATCTCAGTGTATTTAAGACTTTTGGAGTCAAATTGGATTATTCTATTATCTAGATTTTGTTAAGGAATACAGACAATTCTGTGGGTTTTGATATGGATTTTCAGTTAATATTGCCCTCCTTACTATTTGATACTCGGTTATGTCGCAGTAGAAGTGTAACAAATCTTTCAATAGCTTACAGCTGTGTTTCAAATGCACATGTTTCAAATGCACGTGTGTTCATTGATGAACAGAACATAGAAATGTGCAGAGAATGGAAGGCCACAAGGAATAATCCTTCTTAATCTTCCTCCATTTTTCTTGCTCTATTAAACATATTGCATGACTTGCTTAATTAGTTTGCTAAGGTACAATTATTATTTTTTTCTTTAAATGTGGAGTGGTGGTAAATATTGTTACTGCTTCTTCAGCTGCAAACATACTTGTAATCTTCCAGTTACTGCTCATCTGCTGGCACTAGTGTAGCAAACATTTTGGAAAACTGTTTCAGAAAGTGGGCTGTTGACTCTGGGAGACTTGAAAACCTAGCATCATGCCAAAAGAGATATTAGGATTTTCCTGTACAGAGCTACTTCTTAGTGAAATTGGTGCTGAACACTAAGTCAATCTGCACAGAAAAAAAAAAAAAAAGTACTCTTTTTTTAGGTGGTGGGGAGGGGTGGGGAAGGCGGATAAAGAATAGTAACGTTTATATTTTTGTCATATTTTTTCTTTTAGGTAGAAGAAGAATGCACTTTAGTACAATACAACTTACTTCATGTTACTTTGAAGAGTTTTGTGGTAGAAGCTAGGAACTTCATTCATATACCAGGTCTCTATTGTCTAAAGGGCTGTACCTGGAAGTACAACACTTTCGATTTGTTCATTTGGACTATATTTACTCCATCCAGGAAACAGTAATAAAACCCTGTGAAGACACCAGGCAGTGTTTCTTCAGTTTCCTCATCAGGGAAGTAGAAACATGATGAAGTAGGAAGTCTTTAGCAAGTTCAAAAGCTATTTGGGGAAAATAATTATAGAAACAACTGCAACAGAGATTCCATTCCACTTGCCAGCCACTTTCCCTGCCTGTGTAAAAATTTTAGATTGAGAGTATCTGCTGTATATATTATGCAAACTTGTTAATCATGAAAGGAAAGAGAATCTCTTCATGATTGTCTGCTGTTGTCACATAAAACCTTTAGATAGATTTAATTTTCATTTGTATTTGCATTGTGCAAGCCTTTTTACTCAAAAGCATACTGTATGTCTTCAGTTGAAAAAAATTACTGCATTTTAGAAATGTCCAGCCACAACTCTTACATTCGTGATCTTGCCATATTACAGCCCTTTAATTGTTCGTACTGAGCTAATGCAAAATGGACAGTAAAGGACTCGTACCTTTCACAAAACTGGTACCTTAAGAGCTACGATCCCACACCTTTTCCCTTCTGAGGCTGAGGAGTGCCAGCAGGACTCTCCATCTGCAAGTGTGTGTATGTGCATGTACTCATTTTACTGCAAAACATTTTCCCTTCTCCCTGACACTCAAGAGCCTTTGTTTTCAGATTTGTTCTTTTTCAAGTTTGATGGATGGGAAGCGTTAAGAAAGGACTGGAATCTTATTTTGGGAAGCATTTAAATCTTACCTAGGCCAGTGTTTCAAACCCTTTTCAGAATCTGATGGCCCTGAGACAATCTACTACTGGATAAGTGTCCCTGCAGATCGTGCCACTTGTGATGGATGTACAGCCTTGGTTTATTGGAGGTTCTTGAGTTCAGAATGCTGGAGAAAAGGTCACAAGGAGGATACTGAATTATATTGTCTGTGTGCCATAAAACAAGAGCAACCTCCAAATTTGTCAGGGTTAACATAGGGGCAGATTCATACAGACACATACTTAAATTGATGAGGCACACGTGTAAATTGATAAAGGAAATTTGATGCACCATACTAGTGAAATCTAAGTAAATCCAATATTGTTAAACATTCTTAAAGATAAAATGAATTATACATTAAGTATATGGATTATTTGTCGCAGGCAAACAATGGTGACATTTCTGCCTGTCACTTAGTATGACAAGGTTAGTATGTTTTTTCAAAAGTTTTAAGCTGTAAAATGATTTGTATGCATTACTCTTTCATTAGAATTCTAGGTAAAACAGAAAGCAACAGTTATTCTGTGATACAAAGTCAGAGTTTATGTGAAATAAATAAATAAAGTGGTAAACCAGAATTCCAGAATTCTGTCACTTTTAAAACTCATGCTGAAGTTCTCTTGTTATCTGGAGACCAAAAAAACCAACCAAACAAAAAAAAAATCAGAAAAGTGAAGGAAAAGGAAACAAGGCAGCAGCCCCTTCCTCAAAAAAGGTTACATAATGAGCAGCAAACTGAAAAACCGAGATACACTGGTAACAGAGTCTATGGTTTTATATAAATTAAAAGAAACATCTGCTAGAACAGAAAATGAAAAGATGTAATGTGAAAAGAACTTTCTACATTATATGAGATGAAAAAATGGGGAAAAAAGTCCTCCTTCCTTGGTTATACTTTAAGGTCTAAGGAAGCGTAGAAGTTTGAGGTTCAAATTCTACTCTCTTAATTCAGAAGTCCCTTAGCTTTCTGGAACACTCTTTGGGTAATCTTTCCTTAATATAACCTGTTAAACCTTTTCCAACTGGCAAATAAAATTAATTATTCAGTGAGCTAGAGAACAGAAAAATGGGAATAACTTTCTGCACTAGTGGTTGGGAAATTCTGCAGAGAATTGGGAAAATTGGGTTCAATCTCTGCTCTGGATGACAGAAAGAGTTCATGGATTTCCCATGTTACAAATAACTGTCTCAGTGTGTAAAAAAAAAAACAGACGTGGAAGTAGGGGCTGATAAGAGAATCAGCAGCTTAATCTGCTTCCAGGCTTGCTGATCAAGTTATCAGCACTTCTAACAGGAGTCAATTGGGACTGCTTGATGACTATAAATCAGTTTGTAATCTCAACCAGGATATCTTCTGGACTCTAGAAGCTATAAAGAGGATCTTTTTGTTCTAACACTCTTAGCACAATCACTGATTGCGTGGTGACAACACACAATGTCTTTAAGGACTCAAATGTACAAGTGTCATGGCATTCCAGACATTGCTCGTGTTTGTAGCGCTTAATCCCAGACGGCAAGAAGCCCCATACAGTCTCTCAATCACTCTCCTCCAGGTGGGATGGGGGAGACAATCAGAAGGGTAAAAGTGAGAAAACTCATGGGTTGAGATAAAGACAGTTTGATAGGGAAAGCAAAAACTGCTCATACAAGCAGTGCAAAACAAGGAATTCAGGTGCTCAGCCGTCTCTGGGAAGGCAGGGCTCCAGCACATGTAGCAGTTACTGTGGAAGACAAAATGCTGTAATTCTGAATGTTCTTTCTTCTTGTCTCAGCTTCATACGCTGAGCATTATGTCATATGATACAGTCAGCTGGGGTCAGCTGTCTCAGCTATGTCCCTTCCCAACATCTTGTGCACCCCCAGCCTCCTCACAGGTGGGGTGGTGTGCGAAGCAGAAGAGGCCTTGACTGTGTGTAAGCACTGCTCAGCAATAGCTAAAACATCCCTGGGTTATCAACACTGTTTCCAGCAGAAATCCAAAACTATACTAGCTAGTATGGAGGAAATTAACTCTATCCCACCCAAAAAGAGCACAGTGTTTTACAAGGAACACACATGGTCCAGCGATAATATAAATGACAACCTGCTGACAGACTACTTGTCCCCTTATGGCAGTCAAGATCATGGAAATAGTATCACAAGTTTTAAGTAATGTGCCGTATTAATAATTTAGGGTTTATTTGTTTAGTATCTTGTCTCTGACAGTGGTCAGTTCAGATCTGCTAGAGGAAAGCACAGAGACCTTTTTCTTCATTAACCAGTTCTGGTTACTTATCTTGCTGGCCACACAAATCCTCAGTCCTTACTCTGAACTATTTTTTGTTTTTACCTCAGTGAAATTCTGTTGTAGAAAGATAAGCCATTTCTTCATAAGTTGGCTTATGCCTTTGTTTGTAGAAAACTCCAAAGCACAACTGTGTAATGTGTAAAAACAGATTTTTTATTGTTTCTGAAAATGTTCTTCATTTGTTTGAAACTTTAAAGTCTAACTTGGTCATGGCTTTAACTATTAAACATAAAAAAAATTGTTTTTAAAACATCAGATAAGTTAATGGATGATTAGCTGTATTTATGAACAAGAGTTGCAGTTGTACTTTGGCAAATATTAATCTAAAAGCATTACATTTGGTAGAGTAATAAATCTATACTACAAGGAACATAGACTTGGTACAGCAGTATTTCTAAGTTCTTCGTCCCCATCTCAAATCTCAAGGGGCAAACAATGCCAGGTTTATTCAAAGCTCTTTTTTGATTCTTTACATATTTAATCCCAATTTCTAAAGATATTTTAATTAATTTACATGTACACCTTATTAATATGATAGTTATAAAACTAAAGATGATGTCAACATAGTATGGAACATGGTACTCCTTCAGCCATGTGCCATCTTCTGCTCTACACTATTATAGTTTCCTGTTTTTCAGCCTCTAGTTCTTAAAATGCTTCTGTGTTGTTATGAATTGAGCTGTGTCTTAATGAAGAATTGAGTAGCATCTTAATAATGCATGATGCCATTGTGCATTGAATAGCATAAATAAAACAAGTAAGAATGCTTCTACATGATTTTGAATTAAGAAACAAATTTTATTTCAAAGATTATTTATTAAAATTGTCTGTAGATCAAATTCACAGGTCATAAAATCATAATTTACTGGTTTACCAGCTGGTTAATTTTCAATTTCTCATTCAGCTGTCATGAGATTATTACCAATGCTTCACACTTAATATCAATTTTCCTCTAATAAACAAACCTCATTTTGCTACAGGTAATGCTTTGGTGTGTTTTAGTTGCCCTCATTTGCTTTAAAAGCAAGTGGTAATGCACAAAAAAAGATAAATATTCTTTGTACCTGAGCTGGTTGTTGTTTTTGGGTCTCAGCTGTGATCTTTCTGGATTCACAGATTTGAATTTTTTTGAAAAGTACTGTCTTGCATGGTTTGATCATAAAATAGGTTTATGCTACATCCTTTTGAAGTTCAAATTATTTCATTTTTTCTTTATTATTTTTTGAATTATGCTGAATTTCAAAAATATTTATTTCAAAAATATATTTTCCTCATTTTATATGCCTCCTTTTACCTAATTCTGTAAGATAGCTTAATAAAACTTTGTGTTTCCAGATGGAGACATTAAACGGACACTTACAGTTTGATGCCACTCCCCACTCAGGGATGTTGTATGTAACTATTCTGTACTCTGTATTTGGTCTTCCCTAACCTGTCAATATCCTATTTTCACTGGAAATGAAAACTGGTAAAATGCATCCTGAATTGAAAAAGTAGGAAGAGGAAAGGGGTTATGTAGATGATTAGTGCAACTGCATGACGTTATTTGGATAGTTGCCTATAGGATGGAGAATTTGCACCGAATTTTCCTCAACTTTCCTCGTAAACTTGCTGCTTAAGCTACAACCAAATTCTTTGTGCAATCCTGAGCATGGATTTAGTGAGGTCCTTTATGTTTCAGGCTACTGCATAACAGAATAATTTGCTTTCCCAAGCAATACACTCTTTGCATTATGTGGTATATAACTTGCTTAGCTATTTTTGTAACTTTTTGTCTGTGATAGAAAAGATACACTGACCCACTGATTCTTAACTGAATACATTAGGCTTCTTGTTATATTATGCACCCATAGTTAATGGCTATAATTGATTAGGGCCTCATCTGGATTCAGAAGATTAAGTAATGCAAATTGTTTTACAGTTCCTTAATAGAGCCTGCTAAATGAGAAAATCAGGAGATTTCAAGGCTTACTGTCTGTTTGGAGATACACAAAAGCAGTGGCTACAGCTGAGATCTAGTGCTACTGATATTAACTTATGCACATGGATAATAACTGTCGTCTGTATTTGTAAATATTGCTATTCTGTTCATTTATTAGTAATAACTAAAAAAAAAAAAAAGAGAAAAAAAAGGCAAAAGAACAGCTTCTTCCTCCCACCCCCACCTCCGCCTCCGCTCAGCCTCCTTTCTATCTCCACTTCCATTTTCTCTCTGGATTTTCTGCACAGCTACTGAGAACTAGAGAGTCTGACACTATATTCTCTTGGAGAATTTTCAGCAGATAAAAGAATTCACAGAGAGAGCATGGAAATTTATCTGAACATTTGCAGTCCCCACCAGAACAGTCAGCTACTTAAATAAATAGAATAACCAGATGCTTGATATCATATACAGCCGTGTCAGCGCAATGCCATCTTGCAGGTGTGTCTCTCCCAGAAATAACAACACACTGCCAGGCTGCTGACATTGCCAGCATCACATGTTTCAGAGGTTGTACTTTGGGGAAAGGAAGTCATGCTGGCTAGCTAACAGGGCAGATAGATAGCCAAATACCTTTTGTTTATGAGAATTAAGTTCTTCTGAAGTTCATATGCACTTAGTTAATCTCAGTTTATTTTGCACAGTGCAGTGGCACAGTGCAGACCACGAATGTTTGGGGCAATATTCACAACTCATTAAACCAGTCAGGAAAAAGAAAGAAATCCTTGGGCTTAGCCAATAGGTGTGAGGACAGGGCTTGCGGTTCACTGGGACCAGGACTGGCAGGAGGAGTGGTCTGACAGGACTCCCATGTGCTTGGGGCAGAAGCACTGTGCAGCCCAGCCCTGGGTAGAAAAAGCCCTGGCAATGGTGCTGGTGGGGTCAGGGGCAGCTCTGGGGAGAAGGCCCTGGGTCTTGTTTGACAGCAAGCTGAGCAGGGCCAGAGAGATTGATTATATGGGAAAGATTTTCCCCCTGAGAATGGAGGGTCACTGGGGCTGATGCCCAGGGAGATGGTTTCTGTGTCCTTCCTTGAAGGGTTTCCAGTTCCCACAGGATAAAACCCTGAACAATGTGGTCTGGGCAGCTGGTTAGACTGGAGACCTTCTGAGGTCCCTGAAAGACTGAAATGTCCTAGGATCAATCTTATGGTCTTCTGACTGATTTAAAATTATGGAATCAATTTCTGAATTATTTTTTAATTATAGGGAAAGAAAGACTTTTCCTCTGTTGGTGAGTCAAAATTTGTGCTACCTTATGTGGAGAAGAAATATCTCATAAAAGGAATTTGTTGTAAATTGCATTACAGTTATGAATTAGGCTCTGCTTGTTCCTACCAAATATAAAACTGATTTTTTGTTTTCCTTTTGATCTGAAGTATATAGAAAACTTTTTACAAGATGCAGAGATACAAATTGCCTTTCAAATGTGCTTTGCAATGAGATTTTCCTTTTCTAATTTTGTTGTCAAACAACACCTTTCTTGATTCAAGAGCTACATTTGCTCTGCAAGAGTACTGTTGAGAGTTCTACACTCAAGGAAGGAAGGTTTAAAGATGCTTCTATATGTAGAATCATTGGGAATAGGTATTCCAGATGGCTGATTTTTAAACCCGTATTTTTTTCTCCATATATTCTTTTCTTTGTGGATGTTTGCATTTCTATTTTTTGATTAATAGCACTTGGTAGTTCAGAGATGAATTCACACAGAGTATGTAGTGTTTGCGATTAATTTACTAACCACATAAATAATCATTTTTTTATCCTCTGTGTGTGTACACTAAATTTTTTCACTGTCATTTACACATTTTGATCTTGATGGTTTTTTAATTACAGCAGCCAGTTATTTATCTCTGGTGCAAATCTATTAAAGAAAGCTGAATACTGGTCCATCTGTAGTGTGTGCATCCCACTTCCCCTTCTGTCATCACTTTGTCTGGGGAGATCAGATTTAAAGGACCCCGTTATTCACTGTTTATGGACCCTGATCACCGATTAAGTTATTATGAACACACAAGTAAAGTGGAGCAGACTGAAAAATCAAAAATAAGCTCTGTCCATGGGGGAAAAGGATTTTGATATTTGGTTTTAAGTGTACAAAGAGCAAGTCCTACTTATATTTAGTTGTACTGTCTCATATTTGATAGTGCTTTGTCATTTTCAACTTTTTTAGAGCACGGTGTGAAAACAGAATTCCTTTTTATCACCACCTTCTAGCTGAACATTACATAAAGCCATTTAGAGGATCAAATCCTAGCATTTCTCTGTAGCAAGAAGCCTTAGCTCGTGCAGTGGCATCACAAGGATTGTAAATCACGGCATGATCTGACACCTAGTTTAATCTGGGAAGTGACCAAATTTAAACACTGGCATATCTTCCACTGAAATAATTCCTTCAATGAAAAAGAAAAAAGTATTTCCTAATAGGTAGTACAAATGAAAATAATATATATATATAATTTATACTAAGAATCACTTCTTTTTTTTTAAATTTACTTGATAGCTCATTGGCAAATTAAAAAAATTATTCTGCAAGTGAAAGGACAAGCAAGCTATCTCTTCTGATCCCTCACTATCTGGCTTTATGGCACAAGAGGCAAAAACTTCAATATTCATAAAATCAAAGAATCATGGAATTTTTTGGGTTGGAAGGGACCTTAAAGATCATCTAGTTCTACCTCCCTCCCATGGCCTTGAACCTGGCCTTGAACACCTCCAGGGATGAGACATCCACAGCTTCTCTGGGTGACCTGTGCCAGTGCCTCACCACACTCACAGTAAAGAATTTCTTCCTAAAGTCTAACCTAAATCTACCCCCTTACAGCTTAAAACTGTTACCCCTCGTCCTGTCACTACACCCCCGATCAAGAGTGCCTCCCCATCTCTCCTGTAAGCCCCCTTTAATTACTGGAAGACTTCTAAATGTCCCCCCAGAGTGTTTTCTTCTATAGGCTAAGCAACATTGCCAGCCTGTCCTCGTACAGGATGTGCTCTAGCCCTCTGATCTTCTTTGTGGCTCTCCTCTGGACTCACTCCAACAGGTCCATGTCTTTCCTTTACTGAGGACTCCAGAGCTGGATGCAGTATTCCAGGTGGGGTCTCATGAGAGCAGAGTAGAGGGTGAGAATCACCTCTCTGAACCTGCTGGTCCCACTTTTCATGCAGCCCAGGATACGGTTGGCTCTCTGGGCTGTAAGTGCACATTGCTGAGACATATTAAGCTTCCCATTGAACAACATTCCAAGTCCTTCTCCTCAGGGCTGCTTTCAATCCATTCTCTTCCCAGCCTGTATTTGTGCTTGGGGTTGCCCTCACCCGTGTGCAGGACCTTGCACTTGGCCTTGTTGAACTTAATTAAGTTTGTGCTAGCCCATCTCTCAAGCCTGTCAGGGTCCCTCTGGATGGCATCCGTTCCCTCCAGCTTAGACAATTTTCAGTAAAAGTATTCATCTGTATTGCAAATTGCTAATGTAGATCTTCATGCTTAGAACAGCAGACACTATCCTCTTCTGCATCCCATTCACTACACTACCAAGAAGCTAATAGGTCAGTGACTGAAAGGAATTATTCTCCAGGTCTACAGCGGGATCATCAGTATGTACTCTTTCAGGATATGAACCAGCGTGCTCAAATCATTAGTATTATCCATCCCTCTAAAAATTAAAATGGATTGAAAACCACTACCAACATTGTCAATATCCTGTTTTTCCTGCATTTCCTGTATTTGGAAGAGCCAGGACAACATGCGCATTTTGATGTAAAACTAATTTGTATGACTGCATTATATGGGTTCCACAGGTTTCACCTGTTTTGTAAAGCAGGTCTTCAGTAATTAAGTGTAGAAAATAAATGCCTATAAATTAAGATCCTCCTAATTTAATGGTAAGTGGCAAATCAAGATTAGCATCTATCCATTTATGCTAGATTTCATTGGTGCTGTGTGGACACTAAGTAACTCTCCCTATGTTCTCAATTTCTAATTTTTTTTCATTTATATTTAGAACAGTTCTCCGAGGATAATAGATTCTTGCCTAGCTAACAGTAAGTATTATGGCATGTAGAAATGATCTAAATCATGCAATAATGCAGTAAACCTGTGCCAGTGTTACTTTTTACTGACGGTAAATCAGACTCTGTTGAAGCCTATTCAGAGTTCTCTTTGTTAAAGTCTAAAGGAAATGTATTAATGTGCTTTCTGAGCAGTCTTAATGTAGAAAGCAATCTTGTTTGGAAGAAGGGGCTTGAGACAGATAAGAGAATGGTGTTTTCCAGAGAGGTAAGATTAGTAAGCCTTTAGACAAAACAGTAAATAAAACATAGAAAAGATGCATGCTGCCTTTGTAGGGGATTTTTCACTGGCTTTACCATGGTGTGGAAGAACTGAAAGAGAAAGTGACTCAGCAGCCCTCACTATGAGAGGATTTGAGGACTCAGAGGCCTCCTGAAGCCTCCAGTGGTATCTGCTTAAGAAATCTCACTATCTCTTGGATTGTTGATAAAGCTATCATCTAAGAAATGTCATGAATCTGCTAGAGTTATCACTAGCTGAGATCAGAGAAGAAAGGTTTTCTAAAGCATCTTTGCAGTATGACTTCTGGTTCTTTATAGAGCCTCGTTTGCAGGCTGAATATATCTAAACCACACCATAGTCTCTGAGATCAGGGGAAAATAGGACAGTATGCAGGGGCCTGGAGAGCTAGTGCACATTCTAAGAAACTGAGACTTTGCTGTTGATAGTAATAAGTTGAACAATGACAAAACAAAATCAAAAAGATCAAAAAATTTACTCTATTTTTGCAGGACTATGAAAAATAAGTTTTAGTAGTCAACTGTGTTCAGATCTGTGGTTCTTTATACAGGGCTTTATATATATGTCATTCAGTAGGATAGAAAACACTTATGGGATTATTTGGTGTTTGCAACATGCTGGCCATGCCAATAGCACTGAGATGCCCATGCCCTAATCAGTGTTATGTTCTGAAAGATATCTAAATGGAAAATTGTCCTTGTTTTGCTGCTTTAAAGAACATGCAAGCAACTTATCTATAGAGGCTACAATCTGTGGAAGAAAATGCCAAATGAAGAAAGCACAGTACTGATGATCTTGGTAAATATTCATATATATCGCTTGGAAGATTTTTTTCTTCTTTTGATTTTCATCTCAGATATGGAAGTGCATAAAAGTGAAAGAACCTGCAAAAGGTCGAAAAAAAAGCATTTTAACTTTATATCAATTGTATTTATCTGGACCACCTGTCAGTCACCACACTCAGATCAGCACTCACTTAATCTTCCAGTTCCTAAGAGCATATTTTAGAGCTTCTCATCTAAGAGGAACCAAAGCATTACTCTCTTTATCTATGTCTAAGCTATTTATCGCTATTTGCGGTGTTACTGAGGTTCTTATCAAGTTATCTCAACAAATATGTGCACACATATGGCAGTGCCTTTTGTTCTGAAGACCTAGACAACTCCAGAATAAAAGAAAAGAGCTTTATCACAGAATCACACAGAATCACAGAATGTTAGAGATTGGAAGGGACCTCGAAAGATCATCTAGTCCAATCCCCCTGCCAGAGCAGGAACACCTAGATCAGATCATACAGGAATGCATCCAGGCAGGCTTTGAATGTCTCCAGAGAAGGAGATTCCACAACCTCTCTGGGCAGCCTGTTCCAGTGCTCTGTCACCCTCACTGTAAAGAAGTTTTTTCTCATATTCAAGTGGAACCTCCTATGTTCCAGCTTGAACTCATTGCCCCTTGTCCTGTCACTGGATGTCACAGAGAAGAGCCTTCACATATTTATAAACATTGATTAGGTCACCCCTCAGTCTCCTCTTTGCCAAGCTGAAGAGACCCAGCTCCCTCAGCCTTTCCTTGTAAGGGACATGCTCCATTCCCTTCATCATCTTCGTGGCTCTAATGAACCTAAATGACATATTTAGGCTATGACATAGCCTAAATAAATTATGTTCTTCTTCAGCCACATGAGTACTTTAAACAGACTAAAAAGAATCCAGGAAATATACATCTTCTGTCCATACAGGAAACATTATTCAAATCATATTCTGTTTGCACTCTGGTCAGTTCAGAAAACCAGCTTCAACTCTGATAGTCTCCTTTTCTACAGCTTATATGTTTTTAAATGGTAGGATTTTGAACAGGATTGAACACTAAATACTGTAGACATATCAACAGCTTGAGTAAATCAGTTTGTAGACTCTGCAGTGCATACTGAAAAAATGGTCCATTTTGCAAATCTGTATCCTGCACACATCATATGGTTCACTAATTCTCTGGTATTGCTTGTTGCATTCCTTACTCTCTTCTGTACCTTCTGCACACAGCTGCACATAGCTGTTGAGGGACGAACATTTTTATCTTTGGAGGAAACAGGGACAGATGAGAGTCAGTCTACTGCTATTTATGATTTATGATATAATTTGAGAGCAGAAAACTGTACTTGCATTTTGGCTGTGTAAAGTCTGGCTGAGAATCAGAATTGGGACATTTTTCTTATGTTAGAAACACTTGTGACAAGGATGACAGTAGAACTTTGAATGCCATTTCTGAACCACTGCACATGCTGAAGTCCTATTCTGCAAGGTTCTCAGTGTCCTTAGTTTCCTTCAATAAACCCAGAATTTATATAAAACACATTTATTCCAGACACAACCAAGCGAAGTGGTGGCTTTTGTGATGGTAACTTATGAGTGCACCCTCAGCAAGTTTGCTGATGACACCAAGCTGTGTGGTGTGGTGGACATGCTGGAGGGAAGGGATGCCATCCAGAGGGACCTTGACAGGCTGGAGAGGTGGGCCAATGCAAACCTCATGAAATTTAACAAGGCCAAGTGCAAGGTCCTGCACGTGGGTCGAGGCAATCCCAAGCACAAATACAGGCTGGGCGGAGAGTGGTTAGAGAGCAGCTCTGAGGAGAAGGACTTGGGGGTATTGGTAGATGAGAAGGTCAACATGAGCCAGCAGTGTGCACTTGCAGCCCAGAAAGCCAACCGTGTCTTGGGCTGCATCAAAAGAAGCATTAACAGCAGGCTGAAGGAGGTGATTCTCCCCCTCTACTCTGCTCTTGTGAGACCCCACCTTGATTACTGTGTTCAGATGTGGGGCCCCCAACATAAAAAAAAGACATGGACCTGTTGGAGAGAGTCCAGAGGAGAGCCACAAAATTAATCAGAGGGCTAGAGCACCTCCCCTATGAGGACAGGCTGAAAGAGTTGGGGTTGTTCAGCCTGGAGAAGAGAAGGCTCCCAGGAGACTTAATGGGGGCCTACAGGAGAGATGGGGAGGCACTCTTTATCAGGGAGTGTAGTGAGAGGACAAGGAGTAACGGGTATAAGCTAAAAGAGGGTAAACTTAGACTAGACATTAGGAAGAAATTTTTCACTATGAGGGTGGTGAGACACTGGAACAGGTTGCCCAGGGAGGTTGTGGATGTCCCATCCCTGGAGGTGTTCAAGGCCAGGCTGGATGAGGCTTTGAGCAACCTGGTCTAGTGGAGGGTGTCCCTGCCCATGGCAGGGGGGTTGAAACTTGATGATCTTTAAGGTCCTTTCCAACCCAAACCATTTTATGATTCTATGATCCTATGACTAAACTGTACTTTCCTCATCCTCGTTATAAACTTGATGCCTTCAGTAAAATAGGACAGAATCAATACAAATAAAAGTGTTAATAAACACTGCAGCTGATATTCACAAGATTATCCAGGTATTAAAACAGCTCAAGGTAGTCACGGAAACTGTGCCATACAAAAAAAAAAACACCCCAAAAAAACAAAACACCAAAAAAACAGACAAGCACAAATAGTTTTTTGAAATATTCCATAATGCAAATGGAGAGATCCTTCATGTTTAGATTATTGTTTTTACAAGGTTTAAAATATTAAAAAAAACAAATAAAGGAACAAAAATAAGCAGGATCTGCTCTGAATTTCCTCACATTTGTTTCCTTGTTCAGTAAGTGTTTCACCATGTTTTCTCCCATAATTATTATTAAATAGTCCATCTGAGTCACCTGAGTTTATTATGTGTATGCACAAGGGGAGCACAGCTACTGGAATAGAAGGATTGCTTTAGGTGAAGAGTACTTGAGTGTGCAGAGCAGAACGTAGTGGATATGTCTCTGAGCTATCCTTGACTAAACCGCTGCCTACTCTAGCAGTTGCATTAAGCCTGTTTAAACAGTTTATTCAACCAGTGCAGCACTCTCAGGGTTACTGAGCATGAGAAGCTCTGCTTTGTACCATTTGATGCTGTAGAGATTCATCCCCAGTTCACATTATGTGTGAGACTAAGAAGCAAATTGGAAAGTAGAGAAGGTTGAAGAAAGCCTTAAGAGAAACACTGCATTCAACTTCTTTCATTCCTGTCTGACCCATGTGTTTGTCTGTTTAGAGGAGATTTTGGAAATTTGTGCACGCATACACATGCTCGTATGTTTCAGTTAGAGTTCTGAACCGCAGCCTCTAATCTCCAGACTTTTTCTCCCTCTCTCTCCTTCTTGCGTAACTCCTGTAACATTTGCAGGAGTACTATAGCTCTATTTATACAACTTCAAGTCCCCAGTTCTGGAGGATCATAATTACAAACCTCCTTACTCCCTCTAACGCCACTTTAATAGCAATTACATTGGAAGATAAATTTGTTGGAGCATTCTTTTCAGATGTGAATGTAAGAAGACGAGTCCTAACTGAAGTCTTGCACCACTTTGATGTTACAGATGGGTCAAATTAGTCTGTTGAACTGTATGAAGCACCTTCTAACTTGAAAAAAAACCACACCAAAACAGCAAAACGAATCAAGTGGGACATTTTATTGTATTAGCCAAGGATGAATAGGTTTTAGCATACTTAGCACACTTTTTCCTTTTAACTCCTTCCAATACCTTTTTGGTCAATTACCTAATTAGGATCAGCAAGTTGCACCCATTCTTCACAATGTCCTACTTAGTTTCCAGTTACATTCATGCAAGAGCTTTGTTTTCTGCAGCTGTTAAAGTATGTAAAGCTGCTGAAAGGAACAATATTTTGTGATGAATTTTGAGATTTCAAAACCACTTTTCATTATAGGGTATAAAAATGCAACATCTTTTATGTTTTGGAGAAGGATGTAAAGAAAAAGGAAATAAACCAGAAAGTGCGAGATACACTCACAGAGAAAAAATGTTAAGAAATTAATGTGAGATTTTGTAAAATAAACTCTGAATGCAGCAGAGAAGGTGCTTAATCCTAAATTACTTATGTTTGAAATGTAGTCTTAAATAACAGCTGCTGATAGCTCTAAACTCTTTCTCATTCTCTTGAAGAAACATTCCAACTAAGAAATGATTAGCATTATTTTTAAATCTTATACATTTTGTTTTACTGTGTCTAGAATTTTCAGTTGGAGAAGTTAGTAAACAATATTTTATGAACTGTAAACATAAGTGTTGAGTGTTTCACTTTTTTACATTTTTGTTTTCTATTAGTTTTTTTCTCCTTTAGACAATAAAATATTCAATAATCGTGCCAAGATTGTCACTCACTCTCGTGCACACTCTAATTTTATTTATTATTTTTGTGTGCTTGATTTTTTGACATCTTGGCAGACATTTCATATAATCTTACTTTTTGAATTTGGGGAGTGTTGTGACTATGACTTTGGATAGGGATAAAAAAACTCCAGCCAGCATACATCAATTGTATTTCCGAAACCAACAACGGAAAAGAAGTAGTATAAATAGGAAAAGAATTAGATCCTGATTTTGTTAAGAATTTCTAGATACTGCCAGTACTTTTCACCATGTAGTGATATAAAGTGGTGAAGAATGTAAAGTAATCCTTTCCTAAGCACCTGTCAGTGTATTTGTCATCCAGTAATCATGTTTATTATTTGAATTGATACATTAATTTAATGCAGGACATGGAATTATTTCTACAGTACAAACATAAAACTCATTTATTTCTCTATTTCTATATTTATGGTGAACACATTTTTTAAATGATTGCAGATGAAATGTAAGACATTTATCAAAGTTACAGGAAAATGCAGAAGAAATGGGATAGAGGGAAAAGAGATCAGCTGAAATATAACATTGAAAGAAATAATCGGATTAGAACAGTAGGTAAAAAAACAGTTCTGAGACTTCGAAGAGGTAGTGATTTGTTCTCAGGGCAGCCATGACAGAATCCAGTCAGTTTTTCAGACCATTAGCTCAGAACCAGACAGCGTAGCTTTACGTTTGTTGAACAAAATCCAGAAAGCCCCCACCTTTACTAGGGTTGCTTTGTTGTAGCTGGCTGGACAAGTGCACGTTTCTCCCAGAGATTATGATCTAATGGAAGTTAATGAGACTGAAGGATCACGCTTAGAAGTAGGGAGGTGAAAATTTAATCTATGAAGCTAAATCCTGCTCTTGCAGCCCCCAGTACAATTCCAGTGGAGCCGTGAATAGAGCTATTCTAAAGTTCCTCAGCAAAAAGCATGGACAGTTTGGCTTTTTATGGCTAATATGTTAAAAGAAGTCATATCCCACTACGTTTAGAGGAGGGTTGGATGAAGACTTCCTGCCAGAAACATAATGGGTAATTCAAGTCCCACAGAGACACTGGAAAAAATCTTCTCAACCTCACTGGGCTTTGCAACAGGTAGCAAGGTGCTGCACACCCTTAGCTCGTTTTGCTTTCCAGAGCAAGCACCACAGAAATGCACAATCAATGCAGCAGCAACATTTTGTCACTGCACCATCAGCATAAGTCTAATTAAAGCTGTTGGCAGGAGCTATATCAAATTGTGTGTACTGTGAACAATGCTGATAGAAATGTACAAGTAAAAATATTGTGTCAGCCAATGCAGACACACTGTGTCATGTTGTAAAGACTGTATTATTATACAGAGACTGCCTCAGGCTATATAATCAGTGCAATCTTTCCTCTTTCTTTTTCTTTCTTCCATTAAGAAACATATGTTATCACTCTTCACAGATTTTTAATTTTTTTTCTACTGTATTTTACTATGGAAACAGTCTTGGATCTCTGATAACACAATGTGGGTTTCAGTAGTAAGCAGTAATTTTGGAGCTGTTTCTACTTCAGCTACTGAATGTAACTCACTTTTTTAGGCTATCGAGTGGATCAGGTATTTTGTCCCCACTATTTGCTTGTTGCAAAGAGATTGCCAACCTAAAATATGCATTATTTTTTTCTCTAAACAGAATTGCATTGCGGTATGTAAAACTGCAGCCGCAACCCAATATCATCTCTCTGTTCAAAGCCTAGTGGAATGGAAAATTGACCTCAAATGAGACATTTGTGTGATATAAACATAAAATCAGTCCAGGAGATTCATGACAAGCAACAGGATGTGTTTTGAGAAAATGAACCAGTGGAAGTATCTAAAGCAAACTGAAGAAGTCAGGTATGGAGTAATGTGAGATGGAGACATTTTGATCAATTATGTTTATTCTGTCTTCAGCTGTTTGAGATTATCAAGACGTATTTGACAATGACTTGTACCTGAGTGTTACACAATCTGTACCTCTCACAGTTCTTGCCAGCAGAAGCTCAAACTAAACTCTTTGTTTGAAAACCCAGTTGCAAACAGCTCAGCTTTTGATATGTGGGCAACACTTGCATAACTGCAAAACCACATGACTTTCTGCTGCTAGATGGAAGATGAGGAATTTTGGGTTTGAATAATAGTATCATTGGTTTTGTAGATATTAGTTGAATTACATAGATGAATAATAGGAAGTCTATCATTAGAGCAGGTTTTAGTCGTCTGTTCTCTTGACCTCTACTTATTTGTATTTAATTATTTATTAATTATATTCCTAATGCATACGAGTGCTTGAATACCATATAGCAGATAAAAAGAGAGTGTGATGCATTCGACAGAAATATTCCATTTGAGCAATCACTCTAGCAACTGGAGTCACTAAGTCCATTTTAAGCTTGTACCGCGTGTATAAATGTATATGTTTGCTTTTAAGCATGTGCCTTATTTAGAGGTACTCAGGATGAATTGGTCTGACTGGTGCAATGGCACTGAAAATGACAGCACCGTTTACACTTGCGGGTTTGAATTAGAGCTGAGTGAAAAATGATACATTCATCCCCATGGGAAATTTTACCACTAAACTGTCAAGAAAATCTTGCAAGGATTTGTTCAGCATACTACTCTGAATCATTCTCAGCATCTTCCAGTGAGCTATATGTACTGTAAAAAGATTCAAGCAATGTAGAAGAGCTCATAGATAGCTCAAGCTGCCATACATCTTTATCCAACTGCCAGACTTAGGAGCTCTACATAAGGCAGGACACAGGGTGGGCTATGTGACCTTTGCTTTCAGAGTGAGTGAGACATGCAGTAATAAGCCCATCTGAAACTACTACCAAATGAGAATATTTACAACACTTATATTTTATTTAGAAGCGGGTCTTTCTTATATTTTATGAATTTTAACTTTTATTTAACGTAATCAGATGGGTTTTTTTAATTTTCAGAGGTAGAGTTTTGAATAAGATTAAAAAATCCTGATTGACTCCTCAATAAGAAAAACTGCCTGTTGCACATATGCCTCTGATATCTACTGGGCAGGCAACAGGTCTGGGTGTATGTGACCTAGGAATTTTCTGGAGTGCATTGATGGCAATTTCTCAACACAGTCGATTGATGAGCTGACCAGGGGACTTTCTCTACCGGCTCTTTTTGTCACAAGCAGTGAAAAAGTGGCTGGGTATGTGGTGGTCAAGGGCAGTCTTTAGTGCAGTCACCATGTTCCAGTCCTCAGAACAGCAGATTTCGTCTTGTCCTGGGACTCTCTCACCAGGATCTCACAGGAAACTGTGCCGGAGAGTAAAGGTGACCAAGAGACCTTGTAAACTTCAAGGACTTGTTGGAGTGAGTCCAGAGGGGGACCACAAGGACAGCCAGAGGGCTGGAACTCCTCCCGTACAGGACAGGCTGAGAGATTTGGGGCTTCTCAGCCTGCTGAAGAGAAAGTTCAGGGAAGACCTTATAGCAGCCTTCCAGTACCTGAAGGGGGCCTACAGGAGAGACAGGGAAACACTCTTTATCAGGGAGTGTAGTCACAGGACAAGGGGTAACAACTTCAAGCTGAAAGAAGGTAGATTTAGATCAGACATTGGAGAGAAATTTTTTACTTTGAGGGTGGTAAGGCACTGGCGCTGTTTCCAGATTGGCTTTGGCTAACCCTTTGCACTAAAAGTACAATTTGAAAAGGCACCATTCGTAGCAGCCAAAATACGAAATACAATAGTAGTTTTGCTGCTTTCTGAGTTAACATTCAGCCTAAGCTATTCATATTGCGTGGTTTGAGACACGTAACCTTGGAGGATTTACCAAAAATTAAATTCAGTTCTGTTCTTCAAAATGCTAAGAAGTTAATTTCATTTTTTTTTATGTTTTCATATATAAAATTACCTTTGTGTTTTTCTGAC
The DNA here is from genome assembly GCA_011057875.1 of Pterocles orientalis. Lineage (NCBI taxonomy): Eukaryota > Metazoa > Chordata > Aves > Pterocliformes > Pteroclidae > Pterocles > Pterocles orientalis. The sequence continues at coordinate 1,408,873 of WKFP01015563.1, read as the reverse complement.
AGCATTTTAGTTTGGGGTTGAATGGACAATTCATATCATAAACTCAATCAAGTCTACAGAGTCACTGCAATTCAGGTTTCAATGATGTGTGATATTACTGAATTATCATTTGGGATGTTCATTCTAAATCGAAGATGCTAGTATTTGTTGATTATATGCTTCTGTTGAATTAGACATAATTGAAAATGTTTTCAGTTTATCAAATCTTTCTGCACACTTGCTTTTGACTCTAAGATGCTGTCATTTCTAGACACATACTTATTTCAGATGGCTGTCCTTTCTCGAGTTTAAGTTATCATCACAGACCATGTAACATAAAATATAGAGCATATTGGCCTGTATTCTAGCATTGCAGGTGTTAAAGTTTTAAGCTTATTTCATAGTTGCTGAGAGTACACTTGGCTGAGACTATGTGAAATCATCACAGAATGTTTTATATTTCTGATTGCTTGAATGACAGAAGTCCCTAAAGATCTCAGCAGGGCCAGAATTTAATTGTCCCAAGCATTTCACAAACTGCGAAAAACAGTGATTACACTAGAGACTTCAGCCTAAGGCTTAGGCATCATGCAGCAGGTGGGTAAGGCAGATGGTGAGCAGGATGGGAAGACAAAGTATTTATATAAACAGGTGCTGTCACAAAAGTTTGTAGTCATGGGTGGTCACCAGCCATACCTGTGCAAGGTGGTATATTGAAATTCTAATGGCAATCACAACTTCTTCTTTTGTTCTTAAAAAAATAAACAATATGTTTTGCTTAAGGGCCATATTAAGTTCTTTTTAGTGATGTTTATTGAGTTTATAACAAAAGATTTTTTAATATTAATTTTGTTTAAAATAATTTGATTAAGCTGTAAATTATATAAAATGGATGTTGTTCAGATTTGAATTCTAAAACTACAAACGAGCCTACCCATCTTTTATAGTTATCTTTATGTAAAAAAGTAATTTTTGCATGTTTAAGAAACACGCTGTGGAAAAAGGTATGCAGACAAAAAAGGGTAAAAGACAACACAATAATTTATTTTTGTCTCTGAGAAAATAAATTGTGTGGGCTCCAGAAACCACTAACATGTAATAGAAAGCAAATGGTCAATGCCACTCTTTGCCATTTTGCAATAAACCATTGAGAAAGCTGTCTCTCTGCTGCCTTGATCATAGTAAAAGTGACTTTCAATCGCTCGACTTTCATCTAGAAATCAGAAAATCAATAATTACCTATGCAGTTAGTGGGAATAAACCTTCAGGTTTAAGGTCAGTGGAAGAAGAGTTCCTTACTTTTATTCATTATAAAAAAAAAGCTATATATTCTATAGATGTATATGTTTCATTATTAATTTGAGAAAAAATGTACATAACATAATATTCTATTTTCCTTTTCTTTTTCCTATAACATCCACATATACACTATTTTTCACTGTTATCCAGGGTGATTTTATTCTAATCTTCAAAATGTTTGACGTGTTAGGCTTCTGTAAACAGTGTATTAACATGTCATTCAGAAGAGCCATTGGCCAACTTGTTTTTCTTTTCCTTAAATGTATGTTGTCTCTGGTATAATGTGCACAGAGATGGCAACTCATGTCAGTGATTCAGCAAGATTATGAATGTGCTGCAGATCCAGTATAATTTATAACCCTGTCTACTTTTGTGTCGGGATTGTGGTCTTTCCTATTCCTACTGTGAAGTACATATTGATAGATGCCATATCTAGTTAATCACAGAGAGCATTGTCTTATTCCTCCAAAATGCTTCATTTCAGCTTATTGGTTTGTTTGGATGTCACAAGAAACAAATTTTCTTGTTACAAATTTATCCCAATAGTACAGCCAAACAAATATCCCTGAATTTCTGTGTTTTGCCAAGTATCACTGAACACATCCCTCTTCCCAGAAAATGTTAGTAGCTGGAATGAACTCAAGAGTCTTAGAGGCTAGCAACACTTACTGGACAGATTACTTCTATTACTATAGCTAGATAGGAAATTTTGTGTTAGCCAAGAATTCTGGGGAATCAATTTCTTGTTGACTGTTAATGATTGATAAATTAGAAGAGAAGGATATATCGGAGACCTCATATTCACTTGCTGACTAAGGAAAATTTAATAATCATTAATATAAAATAACCTTAAATTGTAAATCATGTTGCTTCTAGCAAGTTTTCATTCTGGCTAGGTGACATTCTGCATAAACTGCAAAAACCTTTATCTGCCTTCTGCCAGGTCTCCTGTTGGAAAGGCTAAGTAAGGTCTGCTGATAGTTTTCTTAAACTTGGAAGCAAGCAGAATAATAAAATCCCTGCCTCTTTTTGCTAATAATGTGGCTCCAATTTGGTTCATAGTGTCACTTTTTGCAAATATGTGCACTTCCACTGACAAACATTCAGTTATAAGAAAACTCTTATCATAATTTACAGAAATTAGTAAAGAAACTCTCATGGAGCTGTAATTTGAGTATAATTCAGTGTGATGAAAGCACAATGGAAGTCCTTAAACTAATATTTACAAAAAATTATAAATTCCTTCTTACAAATTTACAATAATTCTACTTATTTTATTAGACTCTACCAGTCAAGAATTTTAAAAGTAGACCATGTTACATCCTTTAATAAAATCTGTCTATTATTTTGTCTGTTAAAACACCAATGCAGACCTAAAATAAGTAGAAAATGCCTGGATTTTTGTTCAGATTTAAACATGAAAACAGACATTTCTGTAAAAAGCAAACAGGCAATAACCCCCATGCCAAAAAACTGAAATGAAGAGGTTAAACTTAACATATACAGTCTTAGAACACTCTTTCACATTATTTTCTTAGCTCTACTTTCTTTTCTGACAGTAGATTTAAGTAGATTTTCAACAAAACACTATTTCTGATTTTACTAAAACGAAGCATAATTCTAGAGGAACTTATTTTACTTCTGCTTGTTTTCCAGTCGTGTTTTGTTCAAAACAATAAAGTGTGTATTCCTTATCCCACAGGAGGTCTAGTCCACACATTGAACCTCATTCTTTTTATATCAAGGAATCAACCTCCCATGGTCTGAAATGCATGCAGTCTGAAATATGGAAAAAGATAATTTATGTGATCAAAATATGTGTGAGTAGGAGCTTTGTTACAAGGAGCTAGGTGTCAGCTTCAGGAGATTTGGGCTGACTACATTTGAGTGCTTTTCCAGTGTTGTTAAACTGTTCTAGTGTACAAAAAAGGCCCTTGGATATAACTTACAGAAACTGAGATTTTGTCAGCACAGTATATTCCACATTCCCCTGAATGAAATAACTTGGAGTAGAAAATGTATTCTAAATTGTTGTTACAATGTGAATTGATGCTAAAGCTTTTCCAGATAATCTGCCAGTTCTATCTTTCACCTCAATGTTTTCTGGTTAACAACAATGTCTTAATTTTGCTGTGCTAACCTGGCCTAGCTCTTCTGAACAAAATTATTAATGTCTCAGCCTGTATATTCCTTACAGGTAATAACTTTGTTATTACACCCTTTAGTAGCTTCATGACCGCTATATCAGAAAGTCTCTTCAGGCACCTGTAAATTCCGGGGCAGATTTGGTTTTGCTTCACCCGCATGCTTTCCTTCATGAAAATTGTAAATGGCCATGGGTGTGACAGACACAGATCAAAATAAATGGTGTGAGGGGCTTTGGCGCTTCTCTTAGCCATCTGTTAGCTAATACTGGGATGCTTCTTTAGCATGCTGCTGACAGTCAGGAGCTGTAACAAATGCTGGACACACAGGGCTGCTTCTGCATGAGGGACACCTCTCCCAGAGAAGTTGAACCACCGCTGTCTTCCCTTTGCAGGAGCTGTTTTGCAGAAGGAAGGAATAGGTCAGTTGCACAAAAGCATGAAAGGAGATTATTTCACCACATTATCAAAAATTATTAAAAGCTTTTAATCAAAACCTAAGAAGGGGAAAAATGTGGCTAACCCTGAGAGAAAGGACAGTGATAGCAAAGACTGCAAGCTGCTGTGTAATAGCCATTCACCAGATCAGAAATGGGCAATAATGACAACTGGACACAGGGGATAAAGTCCAAAACATGGTGTGAATCTGTCCTGAGCAGATCACACCTGCCTCTGACAGGTACCTGAGAGGTTTGTTTCTTTTGCACCATGGCTGAATTTATAGATATCATTATGCCCATCAAGTCTGACTGTATTCTTTCCAAGCTGCTGTAGAGAGGGTTTTGATCCTTCGTATTTTTGTGCAAACCAAATTATTGTATTTTGGAAAAAAAAAACAAAGGCATAATAAATATTTCATCTATCTTTAATGGTAAAGAGTTGTTTTAACAAAAGGATTTTTAAAATATGCTTTGTACTGTGTATTTTTTGCCTTTATGTTAAAATTAGAAACCCTGCATGTGTCATGGCCTAAGAAACTGAGGAAACTAATTTATCAAAATGTTCATTTCACTGTATTTTTTAGTTTTTCTTTTTTATTTGAACTGCCAATTATAGGTGAATTTTGGTGCAGTGCACCATTTCTGTAAGAGTTTACATGCAAGCAGGAGAGAACAAGGAGAACCAAATAGTGCTTTTTAAAAGCGATATTGTTTTCCTACAATACAATATGCTTCTGCTTTGTGTGAAATTGTTTGCTTAATATTGTAGATCAAAGTTAATTCTGTTTGAGTCATCCCTGATGAACATAAGGGGTTTTAAATTTTTTTTTTTTAAATATTCTTACATTGTCCCTTTCCTTTTCTTGTTGCTGAATACTGAGAACAAACTGCAACTTCAAAAAAATTTTACACATAGTCAACTTAAATTGCATACTTTGTGTAACTTGTACATTGAAGAATTATTTGTCTATCTTCATTTTGCTGCTTTTTAAAAATTGTTTTCTCCCATTTTAGTATTTATTGATGGTTGCTGCTGCTTTTTTTCTTGTTCTATTTAGAGTGGTTTATGATGTTTACAAGACTGGAAACAGTGTGTGGGTATATGTCTCCACATTTATCCGTAGACTAGGCATCTGTGAAGAAAGCTACTGTACAGTGAAGATGTGCCTTTGTGATTCATATGTCATCCTGTAGGTGACAGGTCAGTCCCTTACCTGTTTTGTGCTGGCTTTTGATGAGGATAGGTTGATTTTGGTGTCAAAATTTTACTGCTTTTTTTTTTTTGTAACACATTTTTCCACACCTGAGACAAAAATTATTTCCCTATTAAAAGTCTTATGTGAAATAATTGGAATTTGAATCCTCAAATATCAGAACTGTGAAACTAGGAAAAAATGTTAAATATTGTTTAATAAGCTGTCATGGACTCACATCCACAGGAAGATTTCTCCTCGCTCGGAAGAGCAGCTACAATAACTTACTCTTTAAGTTTCAGCTGTTCTCAAAGACAGTGTAGACACCTGGTGAACACCACTAAAGAAGAAAATATTGCTTGACCTGGAAACTTCATTACGAAAAGTTATCTGCGGTCAGATTTTGCAAGTGCTATACTTCAAATAAAGAAATATTAAAAATTCCCCAGGAGGTCACACTGATGTAGTCTGACCTGGTAGTCTCCCTCCAACAGTGGCAGTGGCATTGGTAGTGTTTTCCCTCTAATATCCATACAACTTCCAGAATCATCCCAGCATTAAGGAGGTTACCCAGTACCTGTCTATTTTACAAGTCTCTTTGAAGACCTGTTATCCACGAATCAGAATAATCCTTCTTTTTTGTAATTTGTTAATGTTGTTGGCCTTTGTAAAACTTTTGTGATGCTGTATCCTAGATGCTCATTTTCTGCTGTTTAAAAAAACCCACTTTCTTCTTCTAAATGATTTCCTAATAGTTTCAGCATGTATCCCATGATTCCAGTGTTGCAGAATTTCCTGAGTAGCAGTTCTGCATTTGTCTTACCACCACAATCATGATTTTGCAAATCTTGATTATATTTCTCTACAATCTTTTCAAGATACAGTATCTTTGTTCTGGAGCTGCAGACCAGAATTGTACATAGTGGCTGAGAAGTGAAAACACTGAATTAGAGGTTGTTTCCACAGTATTATTTGAAACGTTGCTAGTGGACAAGTCTACCATAGTTGTGTAACCGGCATTTGTGGCACATTATGATTGATCATGGGGTAGAATTTCTCCTTTGCACACTAAGAAATTGTGGAGTGCAAGCACAAATACATCAGAAAATATAAAAATAAAGTTTTTTGTTTTGTTTTTCTTCATATTGTTCAGCCTTTTTAGACAAAACCTCAGTGTCCTGGTTTCAGCTGAGACAGAGTTAACTTTCTTCATAGAAGCTAGTAAGAGGCTATGTTTTGGATCTGTGCTGTGAAGAAGGCTGGTCCTGCACTGATGTTTAGAGTCACTGCCATGACAGTCAAGGACTTTTCAGCCTCTCTGCTTTGTCAGTGTCTGCAGGTGCAGGAGAAGTTGGGACGGAGCACAGCCCCAGTTACAAGCCCAGGATTCAACCTTAGGTTTAGGATTGAGACCCAAATGATTTATTCCGTACGATGCATGTTATGTCCAGTATATTAGTGAGGATCTGTCTTGAAGTACACTCTTGCTCTGTGTTGTGTCCCTTGGGGTTACTCTTTTGCAGGGTCATCTCAGTCTCTCAGACATTTGGGTTCTTATCTCTGTCCTGGGATTGCGGTTTTGGGACTCTCCCTGCTTCAGGATTGTTTGCTGGGAACAGGCTGAGCCTTGGTCTTTGGGTGGTGAGTGGTATCACTGTGTAACATTCATTTACGTATTTGTACATATTATTATCTTCAGTATTATTGTAGTTTAGTTGTTAAATTGTTCTTATCTCAACACATGAGTCTCTTTTGCCTTTACCCCTTTAATTCTCTCCCCCATCTCTGGGAGGAGGCAGGGTGAGTGAGCAACTACAACATTCGGAGAAAATACTTCTGCTCTACTGTTGACTAGATTATACAAGCAATGTAATAAGGAAGAAAATATTTCAGCTGATAGGCATGCCAGGTAATGGCTGTAAGTCAAAATCTTGCAGGTATAAATAAGGAATAAATCAATTGGTTTTCTGCTTTTTAAATTTACAAACTTTAAGCCATACTTGCATGCTGGGAAACTATGAAGAGATAAGCATGAGTTCTGTTCTGCACTTAAGAAGTTCTTAACCATAACAGGTATGGTCTTTGTTACACATAAAGTAAGTAGATCTAGAAGAAAAGTAGAAGGTTAATGAAAATAGATAGAGCTATGTATGCTGGCAGAATATAACATTTGCTAGAAAAAAAATACGAAAAGGAGAGGAGACATGTTGTGCAGAAAACAGCTACTATTTACACTTGAATGCTCACTAAAATCACAAGAAAATGGGAATTTTTAGACTTCTCCACAAAATACACAGCATGACCATTGAAACCACTCTGCTGTAAAAGACAATTACAACAGGCTTTGTGCTTGGTATTATTTGTATAAATATATTACTAATGCTGAGTTTAACCTTGCTGATGCTGACGTTCATAGTCTTCATCTAGAAAAAGAGGAGGCACAGTGGTTTTGTAGATAAAACTTGAGGAAAAAGACTTTCTGTTGTCTACGCAGTGGTCATAAATCTGGTACACTTCTTACTGGGTAGACAAGCACAGCCTCCAGATGTTGACCTCCAAGGCTGGTCATTTTACCTACCTAAGTGCAGGCTGAAGTGACCAGGATGGCCAGTTATAGAGTGTTTCGTTGTATGGCAATGTATCACAACCCACCAGTGGCAGCTTGAGTGTCACAGCCATTTGCTTTGTATTTTTAATACTTATACTAGTACCTAGAGCATAGCTGGGATGCCTTTAAAAAGATCTATATAGATACAAATAATTATGACAGTTCCCCTATTACTTAAGCTTGACAGTTGTCACTTTTAATGATTGTGTGTTCACTGAGAAACTTCTGCATAGAAACTGCAGCAAGAAGGCACTGGTATATTGATAACAAATTTATCTTCTGTCAGTGAGCCCTGCCTGTTTCTAGACTTAGATTTTGCTTTCTTTCTCTTCTTCTACTATCTAAATCACTACGGAGGGTGTGCTCACTTTTTTGGGGAACACACACTATGGAGGAAAAAAGGCAAACATGGTATCTTGTTATGTCTCTCCTTGTCGAACCTCTTTCTGAATTAAGATCCAGTAGAGTTTGTTAAATATTTACATATATTGACTATTTAATTTTTTTTTCCAGGCTAAAAAGGACTCTGGAAAACTAGACATATTTGTTCATATTGTATCTCACAGTGCATGTTGGGAAATAATTTCTTTTCCTGTGATGCCTTTCTTTCACTCTAAAGTCTTGAGATTTTCTTAAACATTTCTCTATTTTCTTCAAACAATTCAAACCAACTAAAAAACCATATGCTTCAGCAATATTTTTTTTTTTGAGAAAATGGAAAGGAGAGGGCACCACCAACATTCTTGTGTAGCAGAGAAGCCATTTTGCTACAGCAAAAATGTCTGATGGAAAAATACCACCTAGATCTAGCACAGGCACAAGAATAGCTGCACAACAATAAAAGGTTAGAAAAAAACCAACCCTAAATGTTACTTGAATAAGATGTTTGTTATATTTGTTTAGTTAGATTTAAATTTTAACTTGGCCTGCAGATATAGCTGGAGCCAAACTTTCAGACTTTGAAGCAAATAGTCCTGCAGGTCAGACGAATAAATATTTCATCCTTTGCCCACTGATATTAGAGAAATTGTTGACATAAAAAGCCTCAATTTGAAGAAAATTAGCCATGGCAGGTGCAAATAGTCCTGACTCATGCCTTCACATAAAGAATACCTTAGTTCCTCACCTTCCTGGAGGTTAAATGAGGATGCATTTCTTGGACTGCTTTGGACTAGATCTTGAGGTAGTATTTTGTGCGACACATCAACTGAAACTAAAAACTGTGCTCACCCCAAAAACCAAGAATTATACAATTGGCAATGGATTAGTACCATAGCCTGCACAGCAGTTAGTGAGACCTCAGTGATCCCTTGCAGAAATGCAGATGATATTCTTGCCAAAAGGCAGCAAGGTGGGTCACTCCTCCAGATGTGTGTGGAACAGAGATTAAGAGTAATTATTCCATGAAGATTATTTCTTTCCTGTTCTGTGAGAGTTCCCTTCACCTGGTACAATCACAGTCTGTTGCAGAGCAGTAATTTCTTTTTATTCTTGTTTATTATTGCTTGACTGAATCCCAGAGGAACCCTATGGAGCCATAGGTTTTACAAAATGAAGTGAATCATAACAGAAAACACAACGGAGACAAAAACAAAATGAAAAGTCAACCTAGCCTTTTTATATGAAAGCTATCTACTTGTAAATATCCATCAGGAAAAGAGCCTGTGTAAACCTCTGCTGATGTGCCTGAATAAAATCCTTCCTCTGGGTATACTTTTAGTTCTGCAGACAGACTGTTATCAACGTGAAACTGAAATGTCACAAGATGCCAAGACTGAAAAGGTGACTGAGGAAAAGGAGAGGGAAAGGGAAAAGGAAAGGGAAAGGAAAAGTGACCCCATACAAAGACAAATTAAGTAAATATGCTTCAGTGGTAGTGAACAGTGGTTTCTTGGGGTATACAATTTTATACATTTTGCATCCTATTAATTTCCATGGCATTGATGAAGAAATATTACAACTGTAAAAGTGATGAAATCATGAAAGAGACTGAGTTTATTTCACCGTTTCCAATTGCAATAAAACTATAACTACTAGCTTGTGGAATCTTCACGGAAATCTGCATTCAATACCACTTAATTCAAAGTCAGTGGCTGCTGTATACTTAACTTTTTAGCCATCTAATGCAGAGAACTAGGAGGCAGTTCAGAATAAATCAGTCTTTCTTTTCAGTCCTCATAGTAGTTTTAGGTATGTACTTGTCCAAGCTAAATTTTGCTCATGACACTGAAGAAATTGGTTTACACTGAAACAGTACATAGAAAGAAAAATGAATATATTTGCTCAAGGACATAAATGTCTCTGTCCTTCTTTTATTCTTCCTGTATGTGTGTGTCTCTTTCTTTTCTTTGAACACATACGAGGTTGCATTCACTCAGTAATAGATTCTGCCATCATTACACTAAATAATATCTTATTTTGAGAGAAGTCTCACAGAAATTGGTAGGTGATACCTCATGTAAACCAGTGTTAAGGTTGTAAGGAGGTGCTGACGCCTCTTTAATGTAAAAGAGGTGTAAAATACGTTATTACTTTGTTTCTTAAAATAAAGAATGAAGGGAGAAGGAAACATTTTGGAAAAAAAAAAAAGTTTTGTGGTTTACTTGTTTCCAAGGAAAGAAGTTTGTATCTGCCGTTTTTTTTCAGGGTATAGTTGAGGGCAACCTGCTCCTCCTTGTTACCTGAGATCTCCACAGCATGTGGGCCACCCACAAGTGACCTTTGGAATTATTAGATCATGAGTGGCAGCAAAAAACACAATCAGTATTTTACATTTGGAGTCTGCGTCGATTCATGCATAATGGTCTGCTAAATGGAAAGCAAACTAGAGGTCAATATCTGTCTTTTACAACACTTAGTCTAAAATACCTGTATAATTACAGCTCTATAATTAACGCAACTGCATACAGAGGCAACTGTATAGTATTGTTAGCAACCCTTATGACGAAAGATCATATAGCTATTTTTAGTGGAAAGCAAAGTGCATAATACTCCCTATATACTCCCTATATTCCATTACTGCTAGAATAAAGGGAAATGTTTGAAATGAAAAGTGTTAGATGTTACAACTTTTTATGCCCCAATTGCCCTTTTTTTCTAAGATAAATATTTTGGTAATGTTGCTTATTTTCATGAACTGTTCACAATTTTTCAAAATGAGAATTATTTTTTGACATTTGTACATTTTTACTGGAGGAAAAATAGAAATAAAGAGAATTGACAAATTAAATGTCAACAATCCAAATGCTAATCTGTTTTGATAACTATTTTTGGGGTGAGAAAAAGTCCATTTTCAAACCATTGAAAAACAATTTTTTTTTTTCACAAAAGATTATGATTTTCAGTTAGTCCTAACTGCTACTAATGAATGACAAGCAGAAAGGAGAAAATGTTCTTACCCTAAGTAGAGAAAAACTTAGCAAAACTAAAATAATTGTTACAATAAATTCAAATCTGTCATTGCTATTGTGGGACAGAGAGATAATTAGTTATTTTAAATCTGATGCTATTTAAAACATTATTTTATAAAATAGTTACTTTAAATCCAGTACTTAAACTTACTGTCAGTTACAGGTTCTTGGATTTTTGCTGCGATCAAGCAGGAGCACAGCATCTATTCTTAGAAATAGTTATTTAGACTTCCTTTATATTTTCTGAATTTTATTTTCTTCATGTAAACCAAATACCTTTTATTGACATATGGTAGTACTTTCTAGTCTATCTAATAAACTATGAACAAAAAGCCAGTGAGAGGCAATACTGTATCGTGCACGTTTAGTTCACTTTAGTAGTACATATTTTGTTTAAAAAATGTTGAATTCCATACTGAGTTGTGCCCTGTATTAGTTGAAGTAGAAGTGCTATGATTACTAACAGAAAAAATCAAAACTGTTATAATACATTAATAAGGATCTAGCTTCACCAGAAGATTCAGGAGGAATTTCAAAGACAAACTTTTAAGTGAAAACCTTGCCTTCACAAACACAGTTATTAGGAAGAAATTTTTTACTGTGAGGGTGGTGAGGCAGGGGAACAGGTTGCCCAGGGAAGCTGTGGATGCCCCATCCCTGAATGTGTTCAAGGCCAGGCTGGATGAGGCTTTGAGCAACCTGGTCTACTCGGAGGTGTCTCCTCCTACGGGGAGGAGGTTGGAACTAGATGATCTTTAAGGTCCCTTCCAATACAAACCATTCTCTGATGCTATGATAAAAATATCTGTCTGTATTCAGATGAAAGCCAGATAACAGAGAATCACCCTAGGAGAAGATCTGCCTCTGATCTGCTTTATGGAACAGCAAGTATGCCACAACAGTGACATTTAGATGGGAAATTTAGATCTCATTTAATATGTAATTATTCTATTCTAATCTATTAATCTGATATAATTTTTAGAGGTTTTTATCATTATTGAATAATCCATGAAATAAAGTATTGGAATCTTATATTTCTGTACAGGAATTTTTAATTTGTTCATTTTATTCCGTTTGAGAAATCAAACTTTTGATAAATTTAAGAACATATTAAATTAATAAAAAAGAGAAAGAAAAATCATACTACTTTCATGTATTTTTGTCCTGGGTCCAGCTGGGATAGAGTTAATTCCTCACAGAAGCTGGGAGGTGGGCATAGTCAAAGAGATATTCGATACCATGCTGACGTCATGCCCGGGATATAAGGGGAAGCTAGCCGGAGACGGCCCCCTTTTTTGTGAAGCCCTCGGTGGTGAGATGCTTATTGTATCAGTGTCTCCATTGTATTCTATACCTTGTTTTATTATATTCTCTTTTCTTTTGCTTTCTTCGTGAGGTATTATTAAAAATCCGTCGTTAACTCACAAGGTTCCACTTTTATCTTATCCTTCCTCATCTTACTGGGAGGGGAGGGGGAGGGGGGTTGTAACCACTGACGACAAGTCTGACCAGCGTGTGCTTTGATAATTTGTTGCATTCATTTCTTGTATTAGTTAAGCAACTTGCTGGTCACGATGCTGGCCCGTTTGTTCTCAGGGTGCTGTTGTGTGAAGTCTTATATGTATTGTGTTCTCCCTGTGGCACTGTTTATCAACTCAGGGAGAGGGAACAGGGCGATGCTTTTGTTACACTGGACAATGCTGGCTTACGATATGATGGAGGCACAGGCCATGCGGCTAGGCGGGTATTTGTATGCGGCGCTGTGGTATCTCGGGCGCCCCCTCTTGATGTTTGTCGGTAATAACACGCAATTTATGGGAGCGACGGGGGGGGGAGGTACACACTCTCACCCCTTCAGTTACTCTCTCTCATTCAGGCTGATCACAGCAGTTTTTGAGAGTTTTGGGTGTCCTGAGGGGGTTCAAGCCAGCATGGTCTAACTGCCGTGTCTCCTGTGTCAGGCAGTGCTTATGCTGTGCATCCTGTGCTCCGTGTTCAGAGTTATACCAAGATTTTGTACTGCACCGTGCTGGATCCTGGCCAGTATTTATCAAATACCACTTGATATTATGCAGCATCCTCAGGGGAAAGAAGGAAAAAACAGACCGACAGCCACTGCAACTACTCCAACCCTGCTGACAGCCACAGCAACTACTCGGACACTGCCGACAGCCACTGTGACTACTCAGACACTGCCAACAGCTACTGCAACAGATACTGCAGCTGAAACAGAGAACCAACCCATGTCAGTGTCTATCGCCCCCGTACAAAAGAAGAAATATACCCAAAAAACAGTTTGCTTAGTGGGAGATGATGATGACCCAGGTTCGTCAGGAGAACAGAAGGAAGAGGTAGAACCAGAGATAATTACCCGATCCCTATCCCTGAGCGAGCTGCAGGACCTAAAAAAGGAAACACAAGCTTTTCTAGGTGTTGTAGGTTTCTGGAGAATGCACGTTCCAGATTATAGTCAGATTGTCAACCCTCTTTACAAGGTAATCCAGAAGAAGAATGATTTCAAATGGGGCCCAGAACAACGACAGGATTTTGAACAGATTAAATGGGAGATAATCCATGCTGTAGCCCTTGGGCCAAGCCGGGCAGGACCAGATGTTAAAAATGTGCTCTACACCACAGTCCTGATTGAAGCCTTTGGCAGAAAGCACCAGGGGAGACTCGAGGTCGATCTCTGGGTTTTTGGAGTCGGGCATACAGAGGATCTGAAGCTCGCTACACTCCAACTGAAAAGGAGATATTGGCAGCATATGAAGGGGTTTGAGCTGCCTCAGAAGTGATTGGCACTGAATCGCAGCTCCTTCTGGCACCCCGACTACCAGTGCTGGGCTGGATGTTTAAGGGGAAGGTTCCCTCTAAACATAATGCAACCGATGCCACATGGAGTAAATGGGTCGCACTGATCACACAGCGGGCTCGGATAGGAAGCCCCAGTCGTCCAGGGATTTTGGAAGTGATCACGAATTGGCCAGAAGGCAAGTATTTTGGAATGTCACCAGAGGACGAGGTGACACGTGCCAAAGAAGCTCCACCATATAATAAGCTACTGGATAATGAGAAGCAGTATGCCTTGTTCACCGATGGGTCCTGTCGTCTTGTGGGGAAACATCAGAGGTGGAAAGCTGCTGTATGGAGTCCTACAAGACGAGTTGCAGAAGCTGCTGAAGGGGAAGGTGAATCAAGTCAGTTTGCAGAGGTTAAAGCCATTCAGCTGGCTTTACATATTGCTGAGCGGGAAAAGTGGCCAGTGCTCTATCTCTATACTGACTCGTGGATGGTGGCAAATGCCATGTGGGGGTGGCTGCAACAGTGGAAGCAAAGTAGCTGGCAGCGCAGGGGCAAACCCATCTGGGCTGCCTCATTGTGGCAAGACATTGCAGCCCGAGTTGAGAAACTGGTTGTGAAAGTGCGTCATGTAGATGCGCATGTACCCAAGAGTCGAGCGAACGAGGAGCATCAAAACAACCAGCAGGTGGATCAGGCTGCGAAAATTAAAGTGTCACAGGTAGATTTGGACTGGCAACATAAAAGTGAATTATTCCTAGCCCGTTGGGCCCATGATGCCTCAAGCCATCAAGGAAGAGATGCCACATACAGATGGGCTTGTGACCGAGGGGTGGATTTAACCATGGACATTGTTGCACAGGTTGTCCGTGAATGTGAGACTTGTGCTGCAGTCAAGCAAGCCAAGCGGTTAAAACCTCTCTGGTACAGAGGACGATGGCTGAAATATAAATATGGGGAGGCATGGCAAATAGATTACATCACACTTCCACGAACCCGAGAAGGTAAGCATTATGTGCTTACAATGGTCGAGGCAACCACCGGATGGCTGGAAACATATGCCGTGCCCCATGCCACTGCCCGAAATACTATCCTGGGCCTTGAGAACCGAGTTCTGTGGTGGCATGGCACCCCAGAAAGAATTGAGTCAGACAATGGTACTCATTTTAGGAACAGTCTCATAGACACCTGGGCCAAAGAGCATGACATCGAGTGGATATATCACATTCCCTATCATGCACCAGCCTCTGGAAAGATTGAGCGACACAATGGGCTGCTTAAAACTACACTGAAAGCAATGGGTGGTGGGACCTTCATACACTGGGACACACACCTAGCAAAAGCCACCTGGTTAGTTAATACAAGCGGATCTATCCTGTATCCTCCACATACAGTAGAAGGGGACAAAGTTCCTGTAGTGCGCATGAAGAGTATTTTAGGGAAGACAGTCTGGGTTATTCCTGCCTCAGGCAAAAGTAAACCCATTTGTGGGATTACTTTTGCTCAAGGACCTGGGTGCACTTGGTGGGTGATGCAAGAGGACGGGGAAGCCCGGTGTGTATCTCAAGGGGATATGATTTTGGGTGAGAAAGCTGTATAATACTAATCGTTAAAGAACCCTGTTTTGCATGCCACAGCAATGGTATCTGTGGATCTGGACATGACGCAGATGGTATAGAATAAGGGGTGGATAATGTCCTGGATCCAGCTGGGATAGGGTTAATCCTCACAGAAGCTGTGAGGTGGGCATAGTCAAAGACATATTCGATACCATGCTGACGTCACGCCTGGGATATAAGGGGAAGCTAGCCGGAGACGGCCCCCTTTTTTGTGAAGCCCTTGGTGGTGAGATATTCGTTGTATCAGTGTCTCCATTGTATTCTATACCTTGTCTTATTGTTATATTCTCTTTTCTTTTGTTTTCCTTGTGTGGTATTATTAAAAATCTGTTGTTATCTTAACTCACGAGGTTCCACTTTTTTCTTATCCTTCCCCATCTTACCGGGAGGGGAGGGGGAGGGGGGTTGTGACCACGTGGTGGTGGTCCTGACCCAAGACAATTTTAAACTAGGTTTTCAACACAGGATTCCAAACTGAAAATTTATTTATAATTATTTATAATTCCCTTACATGTACACAACTGTTGTGTACATGTAAAAGACAACTCTACAATAGAGTGGGAATCATTGGTCTAACAAATAGAAGATTGTGATAGTCTGCAGAGGCACCGCTTGGTGCTTTAGGTACTTGGATAAGGGAATAAAGAGTTTACATAATAAATACACTATAGATAACGGAGTTGGATAACAACTGCATTGGAGAAAGGGTTTAGAATTCAAAATAATCTTGACAAATTAGAGATATGCTATGGGAAACAAGGAAGAAATTAATTCTGGTAAATATGAAGAACTCTATTTGTATCACGATATTAGGCTGCAGAAATTCAGGGTAGGACTAACTGCTTAGAGAGCAAACTTGAAAAAAAGATTTTTCAGATTATGGTGGGCAAGAAGTTAGCAATAAACCATCAAGGCTGTGAGAGAAAATGCTAAGATGCATACTAGGATCTAACATAAATAGAGTTTGTAAAACATGTTAAATAATTATTCCTTTCAAAAATATTATTTACTGTTACTAAGGCGTCAAGTGTGGGGTTTTATTTTCTTTATTTTGGGCAGCTTGTGAAAGATGTACAACATTTTGAGGAAGATATGGATCAGTAAGAAAGATATGGATGAGATAGATCAGAGGTCTAATACGAACAATTCTGAGAGAAAGTTAAAGAGACTGGGACTCTTTAAATGCAAAGAAGATGAAAGAACAGAGGAGGAAAAGAGGCCAGGTATGCAGAGGCTGTTGCAAAGATCAGGAAAGAAGAATTGGCTTAAGCTGTAGCAAGAAAAATTTATGTAAGAATTTTCAGTTTATTTTTATTTCAACTTATTTCAAATGCTGAGGAGTCTGTGTCATGAAAAAAAATGATGTAATCGATCCTATCTTTTGAACAGAAGAAAGAATAGGTGATACTTTAGGTCTTTTCCAGTTCTATTTTTCTATTATTTTAATTCTGGTGATCAGATCAGGAAGAAGTTTTTAATTCACTGCTGGCCAGTGGTATGACTTTTTAACCTCACATTTTGCAGACATAAAATGTAAATCTTTATGAGACACCAGCTGTGAAGGTAACAGTGTAAGAGCAGCATTTTCCCTCTAAAGTGGCTTTGGTAGAGGGTACAGATGACTTAATGGACGGTTCCCTTATTGCTAGTACTTATAATGGTTCACAGTGTGATTATTTGTTCTTTCACTCAAAGCTCAAAGATCAAGTGAACGTTGTTATAAATAAGTACCCTGTGAGTGTTGAGTGGGTAATGAGATGTTACTGAGCTGTAGACCACACTTCTGAAAATCTTTTAGACCTTTAACTCAAAAAAACCTACTGCCCTTAAAACTTGTGTTAGCAGTTTTGATATGGTCAGTGTTAAAATATCACAAACATATTTTGCTCTTTTTAAAAGTTTAGGAGGGGGAAGCATGAGTGGGGAGGGAAGAACTCAAAAACTGATGAAATGTTATGATTTGATTTCAAAACTTAGTATTAAATTATTTAATTTATTTATCCTTAACTGAGCTCATATCTGGTCCCTCACCACATCCTTCTCTCTAAATTGGAGAGGTGTGGATTTGAAGGATGGACTGTACGATGGATTAGGAGTTGGCTGGCTGGATGCAGCCAAAGGGTTATGATTAATGGTTCTGTGTCAGGGTAGAGGCCAGTCACGAGCGGTGTCCCTCAGGGGTCCGTCTCGGGACCAGTGCTCTTTAACATCTTCACCAGTGACATAAACGATGGCATTGAGTGCACCCTCAGCAAGTTTGCAGATGATACTAAGCTGAGTGGTGCTGTTGACACATTGGAAGGAAGGAAAGCCATCCAGAGGGACCTGGACAGGCTGGAGAAGTGGGCCCGTGTAAACCTAATGAGGTTTAATAAGGCCAAGTGCAGGGTGCTGCACTTGGGTCGGGACAACCCCAGGTATTTATAGAAACTGGGGGAAGATCTCCTTGAGAGCAGCCCTGTGGAGAAGGACTTGGGGGTCCTGGTGGACGAGAAGCTGGACATGAGCCAGCAGTGTGTGCTTGCAGCCCACAAAGCCAACTGTGTTTTGGACTGCATTAAGAAAGGGGTGGCCAGCAGGGAGAGGGAGGTGATTCTCCCCCTCCGCTCTTGTGAGGCCCCATCTGGAGTACTGTGTCCAGGCCTGGGGCCCCAAGCACAAGAAAAATGTGGAGCTCTTGGAAAGGGTTCAGAGGAGGGCCACTAAGATGATCAGAGGGCTGGAGCACCTCTCCTATGAAGAAAGGTTGAGTGAACTGCGCTTGTTTAGCTTGGAGAAGAGAAGGCTCCGGGGAGACCTCATTGTGGCCTTCCAGTACTTGAAGGGAGCCTATAAACAGGAGGGGGAATGCCTGTTTATGAGGGTGGATAGTAATAGGACAAGGGGGAATGATTTTAAACTAAGACAGGGGAGGTTTAGGTTAGAAATTAGGAAAAAGTTTTTCACCCAAAGGGTGGTGGCACACTGGCACAGGTTGCCCAGGGAGGTCGTGGACGCCCCATCCCTGGAGGCATTCAAGGCCAGGCTGGATGTGGCTCTGAGCAGCCTGGTCTAGTGGTTAGCAGCCCTGCATATGGCGGGGAGTTTGAAACTAGATGGTCACTATGGTCCTTTTCAACCCAGGCCATTCTATGATTCTGTGGTTCTATGGTTCTATGATTCTATGATCTCTTTATGTGAGTAATTTTAAAGTTGGAGTCAGCTTCAATTGAAATTTATAGAAATATTCTTGTTTTTTTTTCAAAGTGGACACAGGTGGTAAAATAATGGAAGTTAGTGGAACTCATCTTTGGGTGTAAGGATACAACAGGCATAAGTAAAACACATTGAAACTCCTTCAGTTTACATTTGCCTGGAAGAAGATGCATGAGTTAAAAAAAATGGTCTTTAAGTCCTGAGCCCTGATTAACTTTTTAATTTGCTTTGACTATAGAGTAGGTGACTACAAAATCTGGCTGCAAAATCAGCTGTTGAGGTCTTTTTGTGTTTTGAAGTAGTATACACTAACCACAAATATACTTCTGTAGAGGAGACAACACTTTCTCTCCTGACCTCCTTGTGAAAAGCACTGAGGCTCTGCATACTGTCAGACGTAGTTCTGAGGCTGTTCATCCCTCATACATGAGATGTTTTTGACTGGTTGTGATGTCAAAAGCTGTGATGTTAGAAGAGATTCATGGTCTCTACAAGAAATTGCATTAGTTTAAAATCAATCATGGGCACCATCTAGAAACTTAATTAAAGTTGTAAAGCTGCTTCTTTTGGTAGAAAAAATTGTTCCTGTCTAGAGGAAAACTATGTGTACGTAATATAATGAAAAGAGACAAAAGAGAAAGGAACAACTAGGTACAAAAGGTTATATCTCCACTTAATCTCAAAAACTGAGAAAGCACAGAAAGGGAAAAAACTTTGTTAATATAATAAACGTTGCATTATTGTAAAAAGAAATGTGACATACAGACTTAACAAAAAGAGAATTACAAAGTTAGATTTCTATTTACATTTTATTATTATACCAAAGTATATATTGCATGTAAAAATCTGGCTAGAAATACCTGTCTTATGATTTCTGTTTTTCTGAATTTCTGCAGGGCAGTCTTCTTTTCTCTTTGTATCTTAAGCAAGGGAGAAGAACCAAAATGTGTAACCTGCTAATTTTATTCTTATATATATTTTAGACATTTATATCCACAACTGGTAACTGTCAATGTTGACTGGTTAAAGTAATTTTTCATAAAGTTCGGTTTTAATGTTCTGCACAATCTGTACAACCCCCGTCTGATACCTCAGGCTTCACATAGTTCTTGTGTAATTTTCAGGAACTTTCCCTGAGACTCATTTAGTCAGTCTCCTCTGCCCCTTGGCCCCCTTTCTGAAAAAAACAAAACAAAACAAAACAAAACAAAACAAAACAAAACAAAACAAACAAAAAAAAAAGAAAAAAGAGAAAAAAAACTGGGAAGTAATACTGAAAAATAATGAAGCAGACTTGCAATCTTTTTTTCTTAGTGTTACAGGTAGATCACACAGGCTTCCTGACTAGCTCCTTTCCCCACAGGATTTACTCCCCATTTCTTTGTCCCCTTACTCACAGTACTTGTTTACCTTAACTAACTCCAGCTCTTACCCGTTTGTTTTCTACTTTTCTTCACTTGACCTTGGTCTGATACTGCAATCCACCCAGTTCATTGACAGAGCAATCTTGTTTGTATTGCAGTAAGGTGAAGGGATTACATGTAATTTTGCACCATGGAACCTTTTTGTCAGGAACATTTTCATTTTGGTTTTATAAAACAATATGAGGCAGGACAAGATAAAAAGAAGGAGGGGGGAAGATGAACAAAAGGAGAAGGAGCAGCTGAGAACTACCCCACTTTTTCCCTTTTTCCCTAAACAATTGTATGCATTAAAGCTATATAGCCAGTATGCAATTCTTTGGTGCCACCTTAATTTGCCCCAAGGGTATATATATATATATATATAGAACCTCTGTGAACCCCACTCGTCCCACCCAGGGTGGTTCTATGAGCTGGGTCGCGACAGTGTGCTGCTGAGACTGCTTTGTAATATTTGGTCCATTACTTAAAATCAGTACCATGAGTGCCATTCTTACATCAAGATTAGGAAACACACTATTTCAGTTCTAGGATTCTGTTTTGCATTTTCATGTTATGTTCTCAAAGCTTTTACAAAACCATTTGTCATTTTGTATCATTTGTCACTGATATCATCTCTAAGCTATAGTGTAGATGAATAATTTGTCAAAGCCTGTCTCAAAAAACTCACTTTTTTCTAAGAGATGCCCAAGGGCTGACTCAGTATGCAATGTTCATAAGACTGCTATGTCACATGAGAATCGGTGACATTTTGTTTAAAGTTTCAAGCTCAACTTTAACAGTAGAGTTATATTTTTCTACTATGCATTTAAAAATATTTAACAGCTACTTAAAATGCTATAGAGCTTGTTTGTATTTTGCACACCACGCTGATTCCTATTCTTTTTCTTTTTACTGATTAACCATCTACTGCCATGTGAAAACATTTGTTTAGAAATGTAGGGACAGATAACAATATAACCATGATAACTACAGTAAATGCAGATGCAACTGCAAAATTAAATTGCTTCAGTTTATGCAGTAGAAGCATTACATTTCCAAGCTGGCATAAGAGTATACACTACTCAGACTTTCCACATGTAATTTAAGCTTTCTACCTGGGTCCTGTGGCTGTGGTCCAGAGAGGGCTTGCTTTAAGCAAAGCAGGAGGATGCGAACTGCCTGCCAAGCTTGTCATGCCAGCAGAGGTGAAGGCTGGCTGCTAGAGCAGTGCCTGCTTTTCCAACCATTGATTTGTCTTTCTGTCTGTAAAGCCCTCTTGCTTATCCCCAGCAGAAGAAGCCCTAAGCACCAATCCCTAACTCACTTTAATTCCTCTTTCACAACCCTTTCCTCTTGCTGCACACTGCTTTTGGCTCCTTCTTCTCCCCTTCACTCCTCCTGCAAAATACGGAAAAAGAAGAGTGGAGAGGCTTAGTGTATGACAGGACAGAACACAAAAGGAGGAGGGAGGGACACCTCTATCCCTCCGCTCCTCAGTCTCCCAAAAAACCTCACCAACTCTTTCTATCTCTCAGCTGGAAGCAAGCCAAATATTTGTAGCTTCTCTATCCTGTATGAAACCTCTGTCACAGCCAAGCAAGTTTTCTGTTGCTTCTCAGATGTGATAGCACCAAGTGCCACAAACCAGAATTTCACACTGTGCACCTTGAAACCTACAGGATTTTTTTTTCAAGCAGCTCAGTCATCATTGGATCATTTTATTAGTAATTTATGGAGTAGATTGCTTGATGTGTGCACTAGTTTGGGTAGTTTTTACTTTAGTTACATGTTGTAAGGGGACTTGACCTTATTTACTGTTTTGATTACACTATTACGTTCCTCTTTCTTATTGTAATTTCTTAAGTTCTCTGATGTGAAATCCCAACATATTTTGCCTTGTAAAGCATTATTTAGCCTTTCCAAAGTTCAATACCTGTTAAACTCAAAAGAAATTCAGAGAAAGGCAATACGAATGATAAAAGGCATTAAATACTTTGCAAAAGACGGACAAGTGGCTAAGCTAGGACTCTGGTCTGGAAAAGAAACAGTTGAGAGGGACAACACAGAAGCCTACAAAGAACTTGAAGAACTTGGATGAGTATCTCTCTTCTGGCATAAGAGCAGAGGGAAACAAATGAGATCAGGTTCAGAAAAAAATGAAAAGAAGTGATTCTTCATGCAGTGGATTTCTGGAAGGTTTTACTCAGGATGTAGTGGACTGTAGGAGTTTGTGTTGTCCTTAGCTCAAGGTGATCTAAGAAAAAAAAATTCTATTGGTGGTTACTAAATGCAAGAAACTATGCCTTTCCCAGGAAGGCACTGGAATGTGAACAACTGGAAGCTGACCAGGTAATAATACCAAGAATTTATCCTGTATGCTTGCCCTGTTCTTATTCTACCTATGGTGTGTGGGGAGGAAGCCATAACTTCAGTTATGAGGACAATTTACTATTATTTGAGCCTTTATGTTTTTGTGACAAGCGATGATATTAGATAAGTGACAGTAGCTAGCTAGAATTTTCAGTTCTTTTGGTTCTCTAATTCCAGCAAAATTGGTATGTTCAACTAAAAATACCCTTTGAAAGTTCTTTATTCATTTGAGGAAGACAAAGAAATTCTTAATGCAAAAACTGCAACAGATATTGAACAGATACCATTACTGATAAGACTGCAGAATTAATACTCCTGGCTAGTAACTCAGCTGCTTACAGTTGCATGAAGTATAAAGAAATGATTGTATTTCTTAGTTGTAGGTTGTGTTTAGAGTATACCCAAATCTTCAGGAGTCAACCAGTAGTATTTTTTTGGCATACAGGAATAAGTACAATACATTTTGCTCTTCATTAAGCATTCTGAATATTTATTTCAAGCTGGAAAACAAGGCAAGACTAATACTAGCCAACTGTTGTGGATAAGTCCTGTATAGAACTACACAAACCACTTCTGTGCAAAATGATTTGCAGTAAAAGAATAAAACATTTGTCATTGCTCATTCAAGAAAATCATTAGCAATTAAATTGTGTTGCCAAGGGTGAGCCAATTAAAAGCAAAATCTGTAGGGTAAACAAAAACTGTCTAAGAAATTATTTTAAAAATTATGAAGTCAAAAAATGGTGTGTCAACTATTATTGATATATTTATGATTCTTTAGGTCCTGGAAGACTCATATACCCCTAGTTATGGCAGTCTAGGTTTTCATAACCTTAATCCTACTATATCAACATCATGTAAAGACCTACATGTGCAACTTTATTGCACTGCAGAGAAAGTGAGGATTTACTTGTGGTTCATAAAGTTCTAAAAAGTTTGAAGATTTCCAGACTTATGACCCAAATTATTATTGTTGACAAAATAACTGCCTACATTTAAAGCAGCAGTAGTTTAAATTCTTGGAAGGAGATGTGAGAACTCCTCATTCTCTACAATACAGTGACTTTTTTGTAACAGTCTGCAGTTGTTCAAGTAAGTTAAACACTCATCAGAGATACGAGAACAAGACAAGAACATTCCATCTGGAGAGAAGGATTAACTGAAAGAATTCAGATCTTTCATTTTATTTCAAGGGAAGACCAGTGACTCTAACTGCAACATAACCTGCTCTGTATTAAGAAATTAAGGATTTTACTTTTTTTTTTATTTTTTTTTTTTAGGCTTGTAAATGTTTGAGAAGTTGTCTAAAGATTATACTAAATGACTTGTAAATTTACCGTGAACTGCTGAAGGCCCTGATCTTAGTTCACGGAGAGGAGAGAAGGGGAAAGGAGCTGGGGGAGAGGTAGAATTGCCAAGG
The DNA here is from genome assembly GCA_011057875.1 of Pterocles orientalis. NCBI lineage: Eukaryota > Metazoa > Chordata > Aves > Pterocliformes > Pteroclidae > Pterocles > Pterocles orientalis. The sequence continues at coordinate 1,384,994 of WKFP01015563.1, read as the reverse complement.
TGATCGCACATGTTCATAGAGGCCAACACCAGAGGCAATGTAGGCCCACTGATCAATGAGGTGGGTGCTCTGGTGACAGAAGATACAGAAAAGGCAGAGTTACTGAATGCCGCCTTTATCTCTGTCTATACTGCCGGAGGCTTTCCTGAAGAGTCCCGTACCCTTGTAGCCCCAGAGGAAGTCAGAACAAAGGAGGAGTTTGCTCTGGTAGATGAAGACTGGGTTAAGGAGCAATTAAGTAATCTGGACACCCATAAATCCATGGGTCCTGATGGGA
>WKFP01015563.1:1365374-1375974 GCA_011057875.1 Pterocles orientalis | reverse complement strand
GGGGGGGGGCAGTATCATTGTCAACAGGCCGAGCCTTTTTGGGGAGGGGGCAGCATAACTGTGTATCACCTATTCTCTCCCTCCTTTGGGGCCATTGGCTGGGAGTGGGTTAGGCCTTTGGTCATCAGGTGGGGAGGGGCAGTATCACTGTGTATCACATTGCATCTTTGTATATAGTATTATTTCTAATATTATTGTAGTTTAGTTATTAAATTGTCCTTATCTCAACCCACGAGTCCTCTTTGCCATTTACCTCTTTAAATCTCTCCCCTATAATTGGGTGGGGGCAGGGACTGTGTGAGCGGGTGTGTGTGTGGTTTGGTCCCCAGCCAAGGGCCAACCTGCCACAACTGGAAATGCATCTTCAGACTCTAGCAGGAAGCTTCTTCCAAATGCAAAATGGTTATTTTCAACAGCGAGCACAAGGCTCATCTGACAAACACTGAGGACCCATATGATGCATGCTTCATATGTGAGCACAAACTTCTGCTTTCACCTTGAGCAATTCACTTAATATAGGCATATTATTATCTTAATTAGTTTAAGACGCTGATCATCATTGTCTGATATCCAAGTTGATCTTGAACATGTGATATTACAAGATTTCCAATACTGATGCAAATAAACCTGACAAATAGAATTGAAACATTCAGGTAATTTACAGAAAAGAAAGCATTAAGTGCTGAGAGCTAGGCATCTGAGTCACTCATTTGTCTCCTTAAAGCTTTAAATAACTTTATGTATCTGGCCTTAACTGACCCTGGTGGCAGCGAAAAAATGTAAATTAAAGTGCAACCCTTTTCCTTTTAAAAGATTCATTCCCAAATTGAAATGCAGCAAACTCTAGGACTGCTGCCTGGACAAATGTCAAAGTCATACAGGAAATCAAAAAGTAATTCTGGAGCACTTTTTAAAAAGGTCATAAAATTCTTGGAAAGGAAAATGTTTTTTCTGGAAAGGAAAATGTGGCCAAAGATATTGCCTACTATTGCCTCTGTCTGTACTCTACGCATGGAGACATTTAAATTAAAATATAAAATAGTTGCAACATCTCAGTTTTCACACACTGATAACTATGAGGCCAAATGTTGCTTTCTGACAAATATTCCAGTCTATTTTCAGTATGCACTGCTTTATCTATTCAGCTGGTGTCCTTCCACTACTTGTGATACAAATCCTGCAAATAAATAAAAGATAAGCTCTCTCACAGTCTAAGAAGACAAATGTTTAATAGATTCTTTAAAATATACCAAGATAAGAGAAAGGGAAAATATATTTTCCTGGAAGAAATTGAGAGAAAAAAGCAACACAATGGGAGAAAATAAAGTATGGAAAACATACTTGGCAAGAGATCTCTACAAATAACTTCAGAAAAAAATATTGATTTCCTTTTTCTAGTGTTCAGATATTGAAGACAGTTTTGCATCTGTGTTCAGGGGATGAAATTAGATATTTTCATGTAGAATTAATCTCATGGTTCTAATAATTCAACCTTAAAAAGGAGAAATGAACATTGTTTTGGTGTCTCTGTTCCACCTCCTCTGAAGCATGTTGGTGCATCAGCAGGAGGAGGTGTAGATGTTTTCTTTGAATTTACTTTCCTTCTTGGGGGAAAAGAGCATTACGTTTATTCAATGGGTGCAATTCAGCAATGCTGATATAACCCCAGTCTAAATATCAGAAAAAATCTGCTTTTGCAATTGGAATTATAACCGTCTTCAGTTTCCCTTAGATAACGTAGATGCCTATAGTGAAAGTAAGGGAGGAAAGCATTTCAAAGCAAGTTCCCTCTGCATTTCACATTATTGGCCTAATTTAGCTCTGGTTAGCTTGGGAAAAGGTATTGTGGGTTTGTTTGGGTTTTTTTAATCAGCTCAGCAAGTTGGCATGTTGGCATGAATCTCCTTACACAGAAGACCTTGTCTCTTAAAAGAGGCCTCAGATAAAATTCTTGTTTTCCTGTGACGAGTCTTGAAGTGTCTGAACAAGCTGCATCTTTTGGTTCTCAGCTCCTCTGGCAGCTCTCAGACTGTACGTTCTTTGAAAAGTCATATTTCAGACAATCAAAATGAAAAAACCCAAAAGTCAAAAGGGAATCGGATGTGACTGCAAAGCCTGTTGCTGCATGACGGCAAACAGGCTGCCAGGCTCTGCAGGAGTGCAGGGTGCAGACAGCGTGCAGGCAGCTGCCCAAGGCCCTGGATGCACCGTGTCTACCCAGCATCACGGCATGCCCCAGAGAGCTCCTGGGGAGGATAGTTTTTCATGTGTAAGTGAGAAGCCTTTCCTTTTTCAAGATAGTGTACAACATCCACTTCTGCTGAGAGCAAACACAGGGAGTCAGTCAGCACTGAGTTAGTTACAGAAGAGATCCAACTCTTATTTTAGGGACACAAAGTTCTGTCACTGCTTCAATGCACTTCTTCCGCTGCACTTCAGTGCCACAAGTTCAGGTTCCAGCTGGGGATTTCATCTCTTGGTGAGACTGTTTTCTGGAACTCGGTGTTCTTGGTGTTATAAGGAATTATTACAAAGGAGGAAAATCAATCAGGAAGGCAAGAACTATAAGGCGAAGCACCGTGTAGTGACTGTTTACTGATTCATAACTAAGAATAGGAATTAAATACTAGGTTGGTTTAGATTCTGCCTTTCCCAGCAGCTTGCCTGTAAGGCAGCTACTGTGGTGTTTTGTGGGATGAATTAAAGGGGGAGAAAATGTGACGATAAAAATAATAACAACAAAAAGCGTCATGGCTGGTTTGTCTTTTATGGAAATGTCTCTTCTTTCTCCCCAGTTGGCATATATTTTCCAATTGCTTTTATGTTTAAGGGTATCTAAGTTTTACACATTTGAGTAGCCGCAGATTTTAAATTGAGTGTTTTAAAGGCAGATTCAGACAAAAAGAGATAATGGAAAACTATGTGTCATATGTGTAAATCTAATAAACTTCATTTATTCTTATTTCTTACTGTTCATAAGGTGCTACGGCTCTGATGCTTTTGAGTATCAATCATGAGTCTGAAAACTTGCAGGGCTGAAGCTGCAGGCAATTTCTTTTTGTGCACTGTGGAATGTTGCAGCTTGTGATGGAGAAAGATATATGTGTGTATATAAAAATATATCTATCTTGTAAAGCTTCTGTTTTGTTTTAATTGAGTACCTTGCAAAAAAAGGTCCACTGCTGGTCAGAGAGGGAGTGATCTGTGCAGTTCCACGCTGTGTGTGTTACAGGAATCAGTACTTTTTGACATTTATGGTTAAAAATTACTGGTTAAGATTTGTGCAGCCAACCATTTTGAGTATTTTTTGTTCGAAATTTCAAATGTAGGTTCTGCAATGTATCTCTAACATAAACTGAAACCCACACCAGCTAACCAGATCATGCAGAGAGAAAGCATAATGTTTCCTGATAGAATAAAGAGCTTCCTGTTTGTCCTTAGAAAACTACCGAAAACTGTCAGAGAGCTATAAACCAGGCTATTCTGTGTCTGTCACAATATTCTACTCTTGCTGTCAGTGGTCAGCCCAGGCTAAGAAAAAATAAAACAACAAAAAGAAAGATCATCACTCACACCCATTATGAACTATTTGGCCATAATCCTCTTATTTGTTCAACGACCTGGTGCTATGGGGTCTCTTCACACTGCCACATGGACTTACACAGGTAGTGCCTGTAGTGCCAACAGCAGTGATGCATGTTAATCCTCAAAGCATTGACAGGAGACCAAATTTTTTCATGTCTACTGAAAAGCTGATGAATGACTAACACATCAAGCTATTACTTGGTTTCCTTTTCCTTCCTCTCCATTTTATAGGCTGTCCTCAAAAGGCAAATCACAGAATCACAGAATCACAGAATCACAGAATGTTAGAGATTGGAAGGGACCTCGAAAGATCATCTAGTCCAATCCCCCTGCCAGAGCAGGAACACCTAAATCAGATCACCCAGGAACACATCCAGGCGGGCTTTGAATGTCTCCAGAGAAGGAGACTCCACAACCTCTCTGGGCAGCCTGTTCCAGTGCTCTGTCACCCTCACTGTAAAGAAGTTTTTTCTCATATTCAAGTGGAACCTCCTATGTTCCAGCTTGAACCCATTGCCCCTTGTCCTATCACTGGATGTCCCAGAGAAGAGCCTGGCTCCATCCTCCTGACACTCACCCTTTACGTATTTATAAACATCGATTAGGTCACCCCTCAGTCTCCTCTTTTCCAAGCTAAAGAGACCCAGCTGCCTCAGCCTTTCCTCATAAGGGAGATGCTCCATTCCCTTAATCATCTTTGTGGCTCTGCGCTGGACTCTCTCCAGCAGTTCCCTGTCCCTCTTGAACTGAGGGGCCCAGAACTGGACACAATGTTCCAGATGCACATGAGTGACACCCGTATTTGTTGCAGGCTCCAGTGATTACATCTTGATACAAGGTGAGACTGTACCTCTTTGTGATGGGTTTGCCTTTGGCTGAGGGCCGAACCACATACCTGTTCACCCAATCCTACCCCCACGCGAGGATAGGAGAGAGAATTAAAGGCGTAAAGGGAAAAAAGGACTCGTGGGTTGAGATAAGAACAATTTAATAACTAAACTACGATAATATTAAAAATAATGCTATATGCAAATATACAAATGAGTGATACACAGTGATACTGCCACCCCACCCCATGACTAAGGCTCAGCCTGTTCCCAGATAGTGTTCCCAGAGCAGGGAGAGTCCCGAAACCGCACTTGTGGAATGGAGATAACAGTCCAAGCATCCCAGACCAAGAGCTGACTGAGGTGGGAGGGGGAGTCCATGGGAGAGCGACCACCTGGAGCAAGATGACCCAGAGCAAAAGAGATCTGGAACAAAAAGGGCCAATCTTCCGGATGGTCCTCACCTACATACTGGGCATGATGTGTATGTTATGGAATAGATTATTGGCCACTCTGGGTCTCGATCCCAAACCTAAGATCAAATCCTGGGCTAGTAACTGGGGCTGTGCTCCCTCCCAGCTTCTCCTGTTTGTAGACAGCCAGAGAAGCTGAAAGCGCTTGGCAGCTGCATAAACATCACTTTTTATCAGCTTTCTTCTGAGCACAAATCCAAAACACAGCCTCTTGCTATCTACTATGAAGAAAGTTAACTCTGTCTCAGCTTAACCCAGGACACTTTTTAATAAAGACCATAAGAGAGCATTTAGGCGAAGAGTAGTGCAAACTTATCTGTCAATATTTCTGTTTCAGCTGAACAGGAAGAAAGCTGTGTATCTACATCACAGACAAGCTGTGAGGGGTAATTGGGAACAGATAAAAGGGGAAAAGGAAGAACAGGAAAAACTTTGGAATAGCAAGTCCAACCGTATGCTATTGTTGTATAACCTTTTTTTGTATGCTGTTAAAGTTTTTCTCCTGCCCTTGTACATCTTCACACCCTCTCTGCGAAAACAGTCACAGCTGGGACAGATTTTTCAGAGTCTTATAATACCTGAAAGTAAGAATTTTTCAATTCTGTCCCTGGTTTACCGTAACCATTCTGTCTATGTTTGTAAGTAAGCCAGCACTGTTGTTTAGTGTTTAGTGTTGGTCTCCATTTCACGTGTTTTTTGATAGTGATATCTTTGATATTTCTACGTCAAATGAATGATGCTCTTCAATGCCTTTTACCTAGACAGGTGTCTCTCCTGGTCATCTTTGTACTTGTTCTTCTAATCTGCATTCCTCTTTTTTTAGAGGTGAGTAGCCAAAAAAGTTTAGCTTAGGTTTTATACAGTAGCACTTACTCTTCTTAAACCATCCTGAAGATAACTGATAGAATACAGAAATGAGTTTGCTTGTTTGTAGCTCTTCTTCACTAACAGCACACATTCAGCCTGTATCTGATGAAAACAACATTTTCTTTCATATCTAAAGTAATTTTCAAGTCATAAGCACCTAGTTCATGGCTTATTCCCCTCCCCTAGACAGAAAGAAAGAAAAAAGGAAAGAAGGAAATAAAGAGAGAAAGAAAGAAAGAATGAGAGAAAGAAAGGAAGACAAAGAAAGAGAAAGAGAGAGAGAAAAAAGAGAAAGAAAGAAAGCTAGAAAGAAGGAAAGAAAGAAATCTTTATATCTATCCCAAGTCTCTGTCTTTCAGCTTGTTTCTGCATTTCCAGTCCTCCAAACCACCTTTCTTTCCTTACTGTACTGCAATCCTTCCTGGGAGGCTACTTACAATGCCTCCCAGATTTGCAATTCAGCTTTTTGTGCAAAAATCATTAATGAAATTATTATTAATTAAAATAAGTTTACTCCCACAACAAACCGTTAAAGAACTTCACTGATGATGTGGCTCAAACCCAGCTGATCCATTTGCAGTACAAGTCATTGCTGTGTTTCATTTAATCATCTTCTCTTACTGCTGTCTGTTCTCCTACAAACAGAAGCAACTGTTTTTGTGGGACATCATAACAAAGTGTCCAGACAGATAGGAGCCACCTTCATTTCCATTTTCCAGAAACGTTATTAAAACACTAACATACTTCATCAAACTGTTTATTACAGTTCGGTCTAAATCATCTCCCATTTTTTTTCAAAATTCGACTTAACCTTATCTAGAACATTAAGATCAGATTAGAGGATTTGTCTTGGTTCCTTTTTGGTTTTGGTTTTCTTACATAGATGTACTGTGTTTGCAGTGTTCTAGACATAGTATGCAGTCCTTACCTCGAGTATTTATTCAGGAATCTTAATTATTAAGCCAAACTCCTAAATACAGAAAAGTCAATGGTAGAAGAAATATGAGAGATCAGGCAAATAAAAACAGTAGTTTCACAAACATGGGAGACATGACAAGGAAGAACACTGTAGTAAAGTGTAAGAGGGTGGATTTAGATTGGATATTAGGAGGAAATTTTCTACTGTGAGGGTGGTGAGACACTGACACAGGCTGCCCAGAGGAGCTGTGGGTGCCCCATCCCGGGAGGCATTCAAGGCCAGGCTGGATGAGGCTTTGAGCAACCTGCTCTAGTGGAAGGTGTCTCTGTCTGGCAGGTGGATTGGATTAGTTGACCTTTAAAGGTTTCTTCCATCCCAAACCGTTCTGTGATTTAATGAAAGCATTAGTAGATATTGATGTTATAGAAAAGACTTAGGAGTAAGTTGGAACAAAGACTGAAGTTTTTACAACAAACTAATGGCTATATTACTGGCTCAAGTTTCAGGAGAGCACAGAAGTGGGTTCTGTTCTTGGTGTATTCGGCTTGCTTTCTGGATGATTTTGAAGAATTCACATGCTTGTTTCCCTTTGTTGAAACTGCGGATAACATTTTCCAAATTTGTAAAACAACTCAGAAATTTCCTTTTCATAATGTTCTGCTTTGTAAGTGTTTTAATTGCTGCTGCAGATAGATATGCCAAAACAATAAAATAAGAGAAGTGACTGATTTCGAATTTCTAGTTGTGAAAATGCAAACTAAAAAACTCCTCAAAAATTAAAGACACAGTTTGTTGTTTTGTTTTTTTTTTCCCCAGAAAAGATTCAAAACTGACCTCAATATTAGCCCAACTTGCTTTTGTGCAATAAGTACAGCTAACATGAGTACTGATATTGACAGGGTCTTTCAGTAAACAGCTGCTACTATCACATGAGGAAGCCTTTCATTAATAAAATATTACCATCAGTCATTCAACGTTGCAAGTTTTTATATTTGTTCTGGACAAGTATTTTTTATCTTACTTTATTAACTTCACAAAGCCCTAAACAGAAAACCTGTAGAGGAGCTGAGATATATTTCATGGCCCACAAGTTGCTGATGCTAACAGTGGCAGTGCAGCACCCATCAATAGAATTAACCATCATTTTGCAATGGTCTTAATATGCTGGCAGTGCAAAGGCCATATCCAGAACATCGCTGTGATCACGATGCAAATTAAAATTTGCAGAGAGCATGATACTTTTGTAAAAGAGTATGGGGAACACACAGAGGTAGTCCTCTGTGATGTCTCTTTTCTCATGCTGAAGACCAATGTTTAAGCTCATTTAGCTGATTATGACAGCTTTTAAGGGTCATTGCTCTGTCACAAAGCAGGAGCAGAATAAATCCAGTGAAGAGGAGGAGAAAACACAGTAAACAGATTTGCAAATCCTGCTCATTATAGCACTTTGAATATCACTGGATGAGTCAAATTGCATGCCATGCTGGTTTTGTGATTTAAAGAAAACAGAACTTTCTTTACACTAGCCATGGTATATCTACAGCAGTGGCATATTTTCCCAAATTGTAGTTCAACTCCAATTCAGCTATGTGGCATACAGAAGTTTTCAGAGTTTCACATATTTGCTGGCCTTTTTGAAATACAGAGAATGTGTCAAAAACTATTGGAAGACAGTGACTCGTCAGCTGAGTGCCTGCCTAGAGTTGGCTTCAGTCTTATCTGTTTGTTCTGCATTTCTGCTACACATTTCAAGAATTAGATCATCAAAGTGGAATATAATTTCTGTTAGTAAAAGCAGTCTAATATTTCTACACTTGGGAACTATTAGCTACTTTCAATCAAATTTACTTAAGTGCTGCCAGCAGGTCTGTCCTTACCCTGTAGACGTAATTTGGTTCCCTTTAAATCTTACTTTGCCTTCTTATGGGGAAATTATCTCTTTTCCATTAGCATTTCAGTGATTCTTCCTTACCATATATATCTTGGTGCCTATGTGTGCAAATTTTTTTAAGGTATTTTCTAGGGGAGCTGTGCCATTTCTGCACATTAGATTTTTTTGGCATTTGACCAACATGCAGAGTGCAAAACGAGTGTTTCAGGATTTTTGCATTTTACACACACACATATAAATGTGTGCAGGAGGATGAGAAACATATTTCAATGCCAGATCTGAACTCTTCTATAAGATTTACTCAATTTAGTGCTCTCAAGATCTGCTTCAGTGAATCAGTGGTTTGTGGCTAAAGACAAAATGTGGAATCTATGTGAAAATTTTCAGGTAGTTGTGTAGGATCTTTATAACATAACAGCCTTAATAAACCAACTTAGTTCACTTGGACACAATTTCCCCCTTATCAAACTCTCCCGATTACCAATAAGAGGAGAGTCCATAACATTTCATTTTACTCTCTTTCATATTGCTGCAAATGGAATTTTAAAATACTTTATTTTTCTGTTTTAAACTATAATTTTTAGTAGTAGCAACCCTGGTGTATATATTTTATGTGAAAGGTCATGGGAATACAAAATTAATGAGCTTCTGTTCCCCCAAATTTAATTAAAACATATATCACATAGACACAGTCTTTCACACAGAGCTGGATGGATTCCCCTGAAAGCATTTAGCACGGTAGAAAGCCTTTTTATTTTCAGCATTTTTAAAGTGTTCACTTTTCACTACTGAAATCACAAATAAAATCCTGGTTTTTTTGAACAGGTATCTTAATGTTCTGTGTTATTAAAAACATCAGCTTTTGGATTCTCAAATGTGGTCATGCTTGCTGTTTTCTGTGCCAAGGAAAGTTTTTTTTTCCCTCTGGTGAATCAGATTTTGAAGCATTTCATGAGAGTGCAGCACTCTGCTTCTGCCATTGCACGGTGCTGTGCTAGGCTGCAAGTGCACAGCAGGCCTCTCTGCCTGTCATTTGAAAAGTGTCTTAATATTGGAAGGCTGTTCTCCCTAATTCACAGCACACTGAGGAGAGGCAACTGTTTCCCCGATATAGGAAAACGTGCTTCGTCTCCACTTCTCAGCGGCAAGGACGGGACGGCAGGGATCATCCCTGCAGCCCGTGCTGGGGCTGGTTCCTCCTCCCTCTGCTTCTCCACTCCCCCATGTACTTCTTGTTAGAAACTAGTGCTAGATGTCCTCCAAAAGATTGGAGGACAACCAACCTCATCTTGGTGAGGTTTTACAGCCAAACCAAAAGGATGTAAGTGACAAGACAAGACAACAGTTGCTGTCAGTGAGGTTGTTAAATCATGCCTGGGTTTCCACGCAGAGGTTCAGGAGGGAGTTGAAATACTGATCTCTTCATCTAAATTTCACTTTTCCTTTCCCTGGGCTGGTTATCCTGCAGCAGAAGGAGGATTCTAACACCATCAGCCAAAATGTCCAAAGCCAAAAATCATATGAAGTAAGATAGAGGGTTTCAGTTTTTATTTGCAGTAGGTGGTTTCATGCAATAGAGGTAGGACACCAACAAAGCTGGTTATTTCTCTTGTGGAAATAATAATTTTCTATTTCTCCTTATATAAACAGTGCCAAAATACAAGTCTGTGGAGTTGCTGCAAATGAAAAATGCTCTGCGGGGTCAAATACATCTGACAGTATAATAATAATAATATATAAAACAGCATGTGATGGGTTGGCCCTTGGCTGGGGGCCAAACCACACACACCCGCTCACACAGTCCCTGCCCCCACCCAATGATAGGGGAGAGAATTAAAGAGGTAAATGGCAAAGAGGACTCGTGGGTTGAGATAAGGACAATTTAATAACTAAACTACAATAATATTAGAAATAATACTATATGCAAAGATACAATGTGATACACAGTGATATTACCCCTCCCCACCTGATGGCCAAAGGCCCAACCCACTGCCAGCCAATGGCCCGAAAGGAGGGAGAGAATAGGTGATACACAATT
>WKFP01015563.1:1336898-1361327 GCA_011057875.1 Pterocles orientalis | reverse complement strand
TGACGTGCATGGGATGGAATAATTGGTCAGTCTGCTTCTCAATCTTTACCTAAAAGCAAATCCCAGGCTAGAAGCCAGACTGTCTCTTCCCCCCCAAAAGGCTGAATGTATGTCCTTGAGAACAAATAGCAACATCCTAGCAATAACTATAAACGTTCTTCTCTTATCAATTCTCTCCTGATTAGGAATCCAAAACATAGCTTTTTGCTAGCTATTTATGAAGAGAAGGGAAAAGGAAAAAAAAAATTAACTCTGCTCTGCTTAACCCACGACACAGCAGCAAAGTGCTATAAAAGATGTTAAAATTTTTATTATAGAAATTACAAGTATTTCTCTTTTAAGTACTATGTGATGTTAAGATTAAAAAAAAAAGGCTTTGAAATGGAGAGAAAATGCAGGTATTCTAACTATACCTCATCATATTTTTTATTTATGTGTAGCAGCAGCCACAAATCCCTTCAACATTTTTTTTCACAATTTCTTCACCTTTGCCAAAGCATTATTATTTAAAAAAATAAATACAGTATATGCAACTAAGTTAATTTAAAAAACTTTTTTACTTTTATAGGGATAGTAAGTATGAGATTGATGGCTTTGCTGTTATTGTGGGTGACTATATTTTTAATCTCTCTACCTTGTTTGATTTGCATCTGTTTTTGTAAAAAAAATTATATCCTGGAAAAATCACTCTTGTATTAAAAAAGAAAAAAGGTGGATTTCGTTTAGTTTTGTCTAATCAAAGCTGGTTATTTTAAAAAACTTCTTAACCTGGGAAGCCTGGTAAATCTATAACATTTTCCTATGTTTAAGGATGCATAATTTATGTGTTTTCACTGTTTTTGTCAATGTTTCTATATGAGATTTGAATTAATATGTACGAATTAAGCATGTGGGTATGAATGCTTAATGCTTTTATTTTTCTGTCTGCTTTCTAATCATATGGAATCTATTTATTCTATGTAGCTGCATTGCCTGTTGAAGCTGATTGACGTAAGATTGCCACAACATCATTTTAAGGAAGGTGAGGAGGAAATCACATTCTTATATCTTATTATGAATACATAAAGAAATTTCAAAATCCATCTAATGATTTTCCTTCATTCAACAAATGCTTTTTTTGCAGAACAACAAATATCATCACCTGCATTTGCAGTGCATATTTCAAAATAAAAGTATCATCCGCTCTGGTCTGACCAGAAGGTTTAAGGATGGGTAGAAGAAAATGCAGAATCAAAGATTTCTAGGTATTTCCAGATGTGGAAAATGTGAAAATGATGAAAATGTTCCTAAGTATTCTATCCAAAATTAACACAAACAATAATCACAGAAGCTCTCTTTTGATGTTTGGTTGGGGATATGGGAAGTGCAATCAGTGGATAAAGACAGCTTTGCATCTTTGAAGAATGAACTTTCCAGTATAAACTGGAGAACTAACTAGGTACACTTTAAAGCTTCAAATGTTCTAAATAAAAACAAATGAAAAACAGAACCTAACATAGTACCTTTAAATAATGGTAACTCCTTTTAATATCGAGGATGCAAGGAAATCTTTAGATTCTTAAACGATGATTTAATTTTAGGTATCCCTGTCACTCTTCAATTTAATCCTTCTAAGCTAACACTTTCTTTCTTCCTTTATGTGTCCCTGCTTAATTAGCTTAACCTCTCAGAAATGTTTAAACTCATAATTGGATCATAAAAAAAAAAAAGTAAATGCTTTTCTCTTTTCTTCCTCTTGCAATATTTTCCTGCTGTTTCCCAGTAAAACTATCATATTGCAAACAGAGATACCCTATCTTTTAATTTTAATGGCAGTGAAAATGAATTAAGTTGTAAGGGTGAGAAAGGTTTTCCTATGTATTGAATAATATATTCTCAATCATTAATCATTCAGGAAAAAAGTGGGAGTCATACTGTAGGAAAACGTGAAACAACTGTTGGAAGCATGCTGGTGAACTACAGCCTGTGATATGAAAAGACTTTTAGTTTTCTTTACACAACAATTGTTCAAGAACATACAAAATCAGGTTTATTTTAGAATGTGTACTTATCTGAGGAGTGACCTGAATTGATTTTGGCAGTTATAGACTGGATTTTAAAAAATACTGTTCCTCTTAATGTGTCCATATTACATTTTATGAGTAAGCAGGGAATGAGTTGCTATTCAGCTGAAGTGTATCAGTATTTAGCTAACTTGATTTTTGTTATTGACACAAGATCAGAGAAATTTGATCAGAACTAGTAAGCAGGAAAAAAGACTCAACCCCCATCTTGAATATTTTCAAGTCTAAAGTGTGTAATTCTTCGTATTTTACAGCTGTACACTGGAACTGATTTGCAGAGATGTTAAATGCTAAACTAAGTGGTTGAAGTCAAGTGAATGATGAGCAAATCTGAAAAGGCTTGAAATCTATCCCAGTCCTTCCATTGATTTCAGGACAGAGAGAGCAAAAACAAGTCATCTTGTTGGCATTAGTGATACACTGGTTTCCTCCCTCTATGACATTTTCAAAGGCTAAAGCTGAGACACTGGCTGGGTTATCATCCTGAGATGCTGGAGATCAAGTCAAGTCCTTTTTGCTGTTTTTTTGGTGTTGGGATTTGGTTTTGTGTTGTTGCATGCCTCTCATGTAAGTAGGTGTTGGAGAAAACGTAAATTACACTTTTTAAAAAAATCTAGTTTCCTAAATCAGTATAAAAATTTTAGGGCTTAAAATCTACTGAGAGGAGAAATTTCCCCATTCCCTCAGTGCTTTATCTAGTCACAGAAGCAGCATAATTTCAGAATATTAAATCTATTTCAGCAGCAGGCTGATAATAATACTTTTAAAAATGAGAGTATGAGCTACAGACTTAGGGGAAACTGGGAAAAATATAGTGTCTAATGACCACCTTCCCTGCCATTCTACTGGTGTGGTTTTTTCCACACAATACTACGACTACTTTTAACTGCAGTCCACATGGCAGGACTTTTTTTGCTGATTTTTGTTGCTCTTTTTGCATTTGGTCATCCTCTCTCTTTGCTCATTTTTTGTCTTCTGGTTCTCTTTTCGCTTTTCACCTCTTCAACTGGTATTCAGGTTTTCAATCTTTTTTTCTTGCTCCCTGTTTCCTGCATTGCTGGATCTTTCTTCTTCCACTTTCAGTCGTCACTTTGACTGATTCTGACAGTTCTTCCTGCTGAATGTCTTTTCCTCTGTTTCAAGGGCAGCTCCTGTTGTTGCTCCATTTTACACAATCCTGTTCACCAATTCAGACAGCTGGATTGGGACCTCCGTATTTTCTGCTGCTTCTGCATGCAATCACTTTTCTCTTTGCAGTGAGAGCCACAGCAGTCCTCCAGCACAAGAGGAGCAGATTGTGTGTAGGTCTGGTGTGATTTTGTATAATGACTGTCAGTTCCTTGAGGTTTTTTGTCAAGATCCCACACTTTGGCTCGGCTATGTAGCTTGGAGGAGATTGATTCCTTACTTGATTTAAGAACTGCGTGAATTATCTGTGAAATGATTGTCATATCTTTGAGATAGGCATTCACATAAATAAATTTTGAGAGTGCATTCAAAAGACCTGAACAGAAAAAGTCAAATATAAAGGCATTCAGTGGAAAATTTTCAACACAAGTCAAAAGAAACTGTGAAGACCCACTATTTGTGAGAAATTATGTTTCTAAATATGGATGTAGATGCCTACATTTACATAATAGGATTGGAACTCATGAATCATATGCTTTATATATTGATTTTGAACTGATTTCATTGTTTAGTTGTGTGTTCTCAGTTCTTGAGAGGCTAGTATCGAAACCAGATATTTTAAGTAGATTATGATGAATAAAATTATAATTTTTGATCCAGAAATAATAGTTCTTTCTGTCACAAATCCGTGATTTCAAATACTAACCTACATATTTTTATCAAAAAAATATGTTGAACCATTCATTAATTAGCAACATTGCACTGACTTGATATCTATTAAGTTTAATTTTTATTTGTATCTTGTGTCCTGTTTTATTGCTTTGTGTGAAAATGCATTAGTTATGCACCTACTGTAAAAGTATCCATACTGGTGACAGTAGACGATACTGAATGGCTAGCCTGCTCTCTCTGCTTCATCAGAACTTTGTCATCTTGGAAATTTCCAGACATCTGTGAAAAGTTTAAATTAATCTGCTTAAGGGATAACAGCACCATATATGCTCGTTTGTTCTTTATGCACTCAGAATATGGAACCTGAAGTGAGTAGGAATAAAAATAAACCATAATAAAAATGACTGGTGCAAATACTTTTTTTTTATTAATGTATCAGATCAATCATACAAGCAATTTTTGAATAAATTATATTATTTTTCTTTACCTGTTCAAGAGCTTTATTCTTGTCATTGGAGAAAAAGTCAAGACCAAAACTTGAGTAAGTTTGCTACAAAGCTTGATTTGATCCTGTGTGTCATACATCTTTCTCATAGCTGAAAACAGAGTATGACAACATAGAAGATGAAGCTTTGGTGAATCCATACATTGAAAGGTTATTAAAAGTCTAGCCATATTAAATGAAAGTTGAAGAAGTGCAGATAAGGAGTGCAAGGACTCTGGAATAGCCCATCAGAGAGGTTTTGCTAGCTTTGCAGTTGGATGAACTCATTGCAAGAAGTATTTGCTTATAGATGGTCCTTAAAAACTGGAGTGAAAGGAGATAACCAAAACAAAATAAAATGAACTAGCATTTCAAGCAATAATGAAGTCTGAGTTTTTGTTAATTTTTGTTATTCATACATTTTATTTTCAATAGCAGCAGTGATCCAGGCAACCTTTGTCTGAAACATCAGACCGGCCTAGTAGGTGTCAGATTAGATATATATTACTCCATTGTGGCTGTCTACTACTCTGCATCAAGGGAACTGTGGAGATGGGGTTTACGAGGGAGGGAGAATAAATAAAGGATATATCTTTTTTGTTTTGGAGCAGTTCTTGTATCATTAAGAAAAATCAATAGCTGGATTGACTGCATTCAGTAGGGAGTATTATTGTTTCCCATAATGTCTCTAATGAATATCATTACCAAAGTAATCACATAATTATCTGCCTTTGCCTTCCTACTTGTTTGGCTAGACATAAACCCAGAATTATTTGTAATGGTGTTTTTTTCCTTCTTCTTAAAAATGGCTGCAAATTGTGTTTCTTCCCAATTCCTTTATTAGCTGTTTGAACTGCTCAGTATCTCTGAAATCAAATTGTTTTCCACTTCTCTGTTTCGGTTTTACTCATATTTATCTAAACCAAACCTATTATTAACTTTAAATTTATCTTTTCTCTTTCATATTCTGTCATAATTCCATTTTATCCTAAATATCACATACAATACCATGTTATAGCAGAGAGAGAGAGAGACAGAGAATGTCCTTCATTCTAGCAGACTTCAGATATACTAAGGATCCCACAGTGAGGGGCCATGGTTAGCAAAGCAATGCTGTAATACCCAGAGAATTCAAAGTGAAGGAAACTTTTAGAAATGTTGGACAATGACTGAACAAATAGGAAAAAAAAACAGGAAGGTGGTCACAGGAAATTGATAATAAGGATTAAAGAAGAGAAGAAGAAAATGGAGAACTCTTGTAAGTGCAGGAAGCAATTAGAGCTTGAGGAAGGCTTAGTGGTGAAATCAATCCAGGACCATTTACATTAAATGAGAAATGAAGATGTGCTCTTGGTTATCAATCTAAAGGCTTGGCCAATGGTCTCCAGCCAATTGGAAGCTGTTTTTGGCACCATATTTGTTCCAAAACTCAGGAAGTTCTTTCCTGAATTGGTTGTTAATTTCCTGTATTGTCACTGCTAACAATTCTCTATGGATTATGAAACAGGTATGGACATTTTGCTTTGCAAGGGCTTAATTGCTTAACAGCAATTTGGCAAACAAACCCCCATACACTCAACTGGAAATGCTTTTGCAGTCAGTATCTTTTTTCCCATTATACCTTGGGACAGTCTTAAACTTGAGGGCTGGCAATAAATTAAGCTCAGAAACGTGTTGAATACCTGCTTAGCTAGACTTGTCGGGCCATTCAGCATACAGATGGGTTTTACATGAAACTCTAAAAATTTCTTTTTTCTTTCTTCCTGCGACACAGTAGTTGCAAATCTTCCAGTGGCATTGTAAGGTGCACTAATTTCTGACAACGCAGACATCACTAATATAGAGTTGAATGAGACTGATGCATGGTTATCCTGCCAAAATCTCAGCTAATATAAACTATCATGTTTCCACTGACTCCCATGAGCATAGACTTATATACAATTTCAGATAAGCAGAATCAAAACTGCTACAGTAATACCATGGAGAAGTCCTGCTAGACCATTAGTGCTATATACTACAGCACTGGTAGATATAGTGCTACTAGTCTATACAGAGCTGGATTTATTTCACTTGCAAAATCACTGAAGTTTTTGTAATGTGACTCAGCTCTATGGTGTGAGCACTCTATACATTAAAAGAAGACTAAAATTCTTGAGAGATGCTAAATCTTTAGCTGTATAATAAACATCTAATGTGTAGAAAATTATGAATTGAACTGGAAACCAGACCAGCTACCAAAGACATAGAGACTGTGAAGTAACTCTAGGTACTAGTAAAAGTGAGTACTTTGCTGGAAGAAATTTTGCGTCTAGCATTCACCAGGAACCACTGGTATGGGTTTTATTGGAATTCATATTTTTGAGTATTTTTTACTCATATATACACATACATAGGTAAAGATTTAAAATGTTTAATGTTAAACCCATTTAACAGAAAAAAACCTATTGAGAACTGTGAGGAAGTTCAGAGCAAACACAATTTGTATCTCTGAGCATGACAGAAGAGAAAAAAATTAGAGATTATTAAAATATGATACATTCCATTATTTACACACTCCATTAAGTAATAAATTATGGTTGTTAGCTTAAAATATTGCTCCATTGAGCAGGCAGAAAATTACTGTATAGACAAAGAAGTACACCTATGGATGTCATTGTAACGGCTTCCAGATAAAGTAACTTTTTAAACAACTCTGCACCATATTAAGTGTCTTACTTAAGTGGATTGCAAGATAAGTCTCTTTCATTAATCATGGAAATTAATGAAAGAGACTTTTTTCCAGTGCCCTTGTCTCTCTGAAAAAGAACAGGAAAAGGATGTGGGAAGAAGAACCTACCTGGAAGAAGAACATACATACATTAGAATAAAACAGAGTATTGTACAAAAATTAACATTTTTTCACTTTGAAATTGTACCACAGCAATATTGCATTCAATTTTAAAAGGGAGCTTGGAAGGTGTAAGATAAAAAAATACTTTAAAAGAAGACAAATCAATGCCATGTTTCACTGACAGGTGACGATGTGAAAATTATATAATTTCAAAGACCAGGTTAAAGTGTGATCAGGGATATTCAGTTGCTGATATAATGCTACTGCATCTGCCCTTGCTTGTTTGCTGGCAGCACAAATGAAAAGATCTAAAGGAATCAAACTGGTGATCTCTAATACACACACCGTGCGGTTTGGCCTGACTATTTTTGAGTTGGTCCATCTGCAGTTACAAGAGGTGCAACATCATGTTTCTATTACAGTAATCTACATGAGAAGTGTAGCTCTTTGTCTTCCAATATTTTTTATCCCTCTAACATTATTCAAAATTTGTAAAAAGCGCTTTGTAAGAGTATATACTTATTTATGTATTTATATATTCCTCCAGATGAAATAGATTGGAATAGATGAAAACAAATATAATGTTTTATAGAGCATATCTTACTTGAGAGAAATTGTAAATTAGGATGAAAGGCACACAGAAAATCAAAATGCAAGTTTGACTTAGGTGTTTTAAAGCAACACAGCTGCGCATGCATTAACAGTAAATGCTTCCACTTGTGGTCTTAATTTTTCTTTTTCTTTTATTTTTTTTCTTGCATAGGATAGCTTGCATATGAGCTGCAAAATACATAAAAGAAAAAAAAGATAATGGAAGAGGGTAAATAGTGTCCCATACACGCACACAGCAAGATAATACTGCAAAAGCTATGAGACAAAATAGCAATTCTTATTGCAAGTTACTTCGTGCAAATAAATCAATGTGGTTCATGTAGTGTTATGTCATGAGTACCATTGACAAAAACATTGGAATACCTATCTGCAGTATACACAATGTTTAATAGATTTTCTACACTGCTCGAAGAAAATCTCTGGTTGGTATGCCAGGTCCTATTCTTCTGAAGCTTTTAAATACTTATGTCAAAACTCATGATGTGATTTTGAGATAAACAAGATTCTGTTACAGTAGAAATTATGTATTTGTTTTCTGTTTTTAAAAATATGCTTTTTTTCTCAAGGAATTAATTAACTTGTCACTTACACAAAAAAGAAAAAAAAAGTGCAGGGAAGAGGAAGGCTGTTGTTAGTTCCTCCAGAGACAGAAACCAATATAGCCACAACAAAAATAAATATCTTAGGTAAATTCTTGTAATTTAGCACTTTAGGTTTTAGCACATTTTACAAAATATTCAATGCAAACTCCTTGGATAATGGACTAAACTGGATTGAAAGTGCTCAGTCAGAAATTAACATGCAACCTACTTCAATAACTCAGGATATATAGTCTAGGACATCACAGCTCAGTGTAAGTGATATTTAGATTAGGCCTTTAGCTAAGGAGAGTTAATACATTCTTTGCTCTTTCAGAAGTGCATTAGGGACATTTGCATTATCTGTGGAACTAAGGCAGTTGTGGTGCACTAACACAATAATCTTTCAAAAGATACACTATTCTTGTCTGGTTTGTATATGACTATACACATGTGGAAAATACTTGAAATTTTCTTAATTGTAAGAGTAGCATAGGGCATGGACTCTGCAGATTAATAACAATCTTTCTGGTGTATCCAGTGATCAGGTTAGGTCCCCGCATCAGATGATGGCAAATCTCATTCACTTTTAGCTGTGAACACTGATTAGTGTAAGTTAGCTTAAAGATCTAGGTATTTATTTTGTTGTGCAAGAGGAACAAACAGAAATTCACTACAATATGGATGTTGCTTTATCTGTGATCTCAGTGAACAAAACTTTTTTCCACCTATGCTGAATTTTTTTCTTTGCACAATCAGCGTTGCCCCATCAGTTTTACAGCTGAGGTCAAGTACGTATAGATTATTCTTTGCTTCAGGTGAGTTGATGACTGCTCTCATTTCTACTGACTAAATATGGTTAATTAGGGACTTCTGTTCAGAATCTTTTAAACCTATTTGCACTCAGTATGATATTGTGAAAGTATAAATCAGGATCTCTAAACTAGACTAAGCCTATCAACAGCAGGGATTCCCTTGGAATTAGTTTATCTAATGTGAGCGGATTAAACAAAGACAGAGATTTTATGGCTATGGTAATAAAGCAGAGTAGACATGAATTGAAGTAAGACTTCACTACTATAAATTGTGCACATCTATGCACTCATATTAGCTGTTCTTTTTGATTATTTTCTTTATATTTTGCTATGCCTTCAAATCTCTTGCAATTGTTTAAGCTTGGAACATATTTAAAGGCAACCAAAGTAATGATTTCTACTTTTCAGCCTGGGTTATAATAAAATAAAATAAGAAAAATTTTGGACTTTCTAATGGAAAAGAACTTTCTTCCCCTTGGAAAATGGCATACGATTGTAACTTATGATTCCTCTGGTTTGCTTTCTTCTGAGCTTGGCCAGAACTCTGTTGCCTGGTGTGTAAACGACTCAGCAAAATTCATAACTTTGCTCTTCTTCAGCTTCACCATGAATAGTCAAGAGAGGAGATTAAAAGTAAGTTTAATACTCTCTAAGTAAAGGGGAAAACTGAATTTATTTTCTGTCATTGTGAGGTTAATTGTGACATTATCTAATGCTTCGAAATGATAAAATAGAAGTTTTTTTGGCACAGTGTACACAAACACACGTATTTCCATGTGCGCACACACACGTATGCAAACATTTATAAAACTCATATTGTGCACTGGGTGCTGTGGAGAAAATTTGAAGAGCCATGTTCCTCTAACTACTTTATAAAACACATTATAGGAATATAGTATGTCCTCTGCATTACCTTGCAAACAAAACAAAATTCACCACACTTTTGTTGCTACCCTTGCTCTCCTTTCCTAATTAGGGTGTAAAAAGACAAGTAAAAATTTGCCATTATCATGGTGATAAATAAAGAGTAAGTGTAGTTTCAGAAGAGATCCCTGTCTGGCTTTTTAAACAACATGTCTTTTGTTATTATTGCCTACAGGAAAGGGCTGTCCACAACCCTGAAACGGAGCATGTGGGTCCGTATAATGCGATTTTCAAATATAAACTATATGGACAATTAACATATATTAATCTGTTTGTTTTGATATTTTTTTCCAATATTTACTTGTAATTTTAGCACACAAATAATTTTTGTTATAGTCATTACTTTCTTCATATCAGAAATATTTCATATGCAACATATTATCAAAATATCGTGTTCTTAAAATGAGGCAGAATAGAGTAGTTAAATCTACATGTTGACAGTCTGCAGCAATATTGTCAGTATATAGATTAAGCAGGATGATTTTCTGCTGCTATAAGTTGAATCACAAAGTAGATTTTTAAGTGTTTGCCTTAACATTTCATATTAGCTTAAGTTTAAAATGGAAAAATGAGTTATTATTTATACATGTTTACAGTTGAAAACTCTTTAGTCTTAAAACCCCTTCAAGACATGCCGAATAAAGAAAAAACATATTTTGTGCAGCACTTGCAAAGTTCTCTTTGTTACAATGCATTTCATATAGCTGACGTTTTCTGCATAGTATATTGTGATAGCACAATATATTTACAAGAGAGGATGCTCTTTGAATGTGAAATTTAATATTTTATAAGAATTGAAAACAATTAGTTCAATTTTCCAACCGAGTCAAACTTTTTTTTTTTTTTTTTTTCACTACAACAGGTTTTAGAACAGAACCTACATTTTTTTAGGTTGATGTTCTCTCCAGAAGAACCAACTCTTCAACTCTTTTAAGCCTTCAGAAAAGAATCTGAGAGTAAGTCAAGATAACAATTTCTGTTGCCCTAGTTTCCAGGATCTTGAGAGTTATAGAGGTATAATATTATGTAGTAAAGGTAAGGTAATCACTAGTTATTTCATGACAGTTTTCTAATAATGTCTAAACTTTGAATGCACTTAGCTCTAGAAATGTCTAACTAGAGTACTCTCTTCTTATCTAAGTCCTAACCATAGCTGCATTTATTTGCCAGAGCTTGAAACTGGGTGCTTACATAGGATAGCATCTGATATTTGGAAGTGTTGAAGGCCAGTAGTCTGATTACTGGCTAAACTTCAGGCTAGAAAGACTCATTTTACTGGTATTAAAAAGTACTTGTCGAGTTTTTCCCCTTCTAGCGTACTTTCTCTTTCCTCAAGTCCCTGCATACTGAACAAATAACAAATAGTATCTCCTAAATTGTATTGAATTAGGTAATTGAAACTCTAAAAACTTAAAACAGGTTAAAATAATGTAGGTATTTTGGGGAAACCAAAACATACTATTTAATGCTGCTGCACATTAATTACTCCTAATTCTATCTAATATACTATGTCTTCTCTCACATAGTAAAAACCCCTTGCCCATACATTTTCCTAGACCTTGCATTTTTTAACCTTTGGAAAATATTGTTGATCTTTCTGTTGCATTCAGTTAGGACTGAATATGTATTTTTAGTTAAAGCAAGCCTCACTAAGTGTCATTATTCGGGAAAATACATGTTATATTATATATTACAGTGTATTATAAAATAACTAACTGAATTTCAGTTGACAAAATAAAAGAGCAAATTAGAGTATATTACGAAATCACTGAAATGCAAGTCCAATTGACAAGAATCAAGAAGAAAATTGCAATGTTTTCCTTTAAAATCTCGCCAGCTTTACATGCTCATTTATTTTAACTTTCAATAATTCATTCCTAACATTTTGAATAGGTGCTTTAAGCCCCTCTTACTGCTAAAACGTTAGTTTTCCTCTCAGTGAGAACGTGAAAAACAGAAAGCTTTTATCAATTTAACAGAATATTGAGTTGATATTTTCTCACTGAAAAATTGCTATCCAAACATCTGTAGAAGGGAGCTGACTTTTCTACCCAATGTGAGTTTTCGTAGAAACATAGAATCACAGAATTGTTTGGGTTGGAAGGGACCTTAAAAATAATTGAGTTCCATCCCCCCTGCTGTGGGCAGGGACATCTCCCACTAGACCAGGTTGCTCAAAGCCTCATCCAGCCTGGGCTTGAACACCTCCAGGGATGAGGCATCCACAGCTTCTCTGGGCAACCTGTGCCAGTGCCTCACCACACCCATAGTGAAGAATTTCTTCCTAATATCTAATCTAAATCTGTCCTCTTTCAGTTTAAAACCGTTACCCCTTGTCTTTTCACTACGTGCCCTTGTAAAAAGTCCCTCCCCAGCTTTCCTGTAGGGCCCCTTCATGTAATAGAAGGCTGCTATAATGTCCCCTCCAAGCCTTCTCTTCTCTAGGTTAAATAACCCCAACTCCGTCAGCCCTTCCTCATAGCAGAGATGCTCCAGACATCTGATCATCTTTTGGACCTCCTCTGGACCCACTGCAACAAGTCTATGTCATTCTTTTGTTGGAGTCCCCAGAGCTGGATGCTTCTTATGATGTGTCCTAGGATATAGTTGGCTTTTTGTCTGCAAATGCACATTGCTGGGTCATGTTGAAGCCTTCCTCCTCAGGACTGCTCTCAATCCATTCTCTGCCCTGCCTCTACTTGTGCTTAGGATTGCCCTGACACACATGCAGGACCTTGCACTTGGACTTCTTGGACTTCATGAGGTTCACATGGGCCCACCTCTCAAGCCTGCCAAGGTCCATCTGAATAGCATCCCTTCCCTTCAGCATGCAAACTGCACCACACAGCTTGATGAGGGTGCACTCAGTCCCACTACTCATGTCACCAACAAAAGTGTTAAACACCAGTCTCAATATCAACCCCTGAGGGACACCATTCATCACTGGTCTCCACTTGGATGTTGAACCATTGACCACAACACTTTGAGTGAGACCATCCAGCCAGTTCCTTATCCAGTCTTTCTGTCAAATCCATCCCTCTCCAATTTAGAGACAAGGATGTTGTGTTGGACACTGACAAATGCTTTGCAGAAGTCCAGGTAGATCTCTTCCCTTAATTCACCAATACTGTAACCTCTTCAGAAGGCCATCAAATTTGTCAGGCATGGTTTGCACTCAGTGAAGCCATGTTGGCTGTCAGCAATCACCTCCTTATTTTCCATGTGCCTTAGCATAGTTTCCAGGAGGATCTGCTCCATGATCTTGCCAGGCACAGAGATGAGACTGGCTGACCTGTAGTTCCCTGGGTCCTCCTTATTTCCCTTTTTAAAAACAGGGGTTATGTTTCTCCTTTTCTAGTCACCGTGAACTTTGCCAGACTGCCCTGACTTCTCACACATAATTGACCGTGGCTTAGCAGCTTCACCTGTCAGTTCCCTCAGGACCCACAGTTGCATCTCATCAGGTCCCATGTACTTGTGCACCTTCAGGTGCCTTCGATGGTTTCAAACCTGATCTTCTCCTACAGCTGGTTCTTCCTTCTCCCAATTGCTGCCTTTGCCTTCTGCAGCTTGGGTAGTGTGGCTTGAGCTTTTGTCAGTGAAGACTGAGGCAAAACCATCGAGTTTCAGCCTTCTCCATATACTGGGTAACAAGGTCTCTTGTTTCCTTCCAGAGAGGACCCACAGTTTCCCTCATCTTCCTTTTATCCCCAAAATATAGAAGCTATCGAAGCTTTTCTTGTTGCCCTTGAAGTTGCCTTGGCTGGATTTAATTCTATTGGGTCTTTAGTTCCTAACCTGTTCCTTGGCTGCTCCGACAATTTCTCTGTATTTGTCGCAGGCTACCTGTCCTTACTTCCAACTTCTGTAGGCTTCCTTTTTGTGTTGGAGTTTGTCCAGAAGTTCCTTGTTCATCCATGCAGGCCTCCTGGTGTTTTTGCCTGACTTCCTCTTTGGTGGGATGCATTGCTCCTGAGCTTGGAGGAGGTGATCCTTGAATATAAACCAGCATTTTTGGGCCCCTCTTCCTTCCAGGAATTTATCTTATGGTACTCTACCAAGTAGATGCCTAAAAAGGCCAAATTCTGCTCTCCTGAAGTCCAGGGCAGTGAGTTGAATGTGAGCCCTCTTCACCACCCTAAGGATCTTGGAATCCACCATTTCATGGTCACTGCAACCCAGGCTGCCCTTGAGCTTCACGTTGCCCACCGGCCTTCCCTTGTTGGTGAGAACAAGCTCCAGCATAGCCCCTCTCCTTGTTGGCTCCTCTATCATTTAAAGAAGGACGTTATCATTAACACATTCCAGGAACCTCCTAGCTTGTGTATGCCCACTGTGTGGTCCCTCCAACAGAAACTGGGGTGGTTGAAGCCTCCCATGAGGACCAGGGCTTGTGAGTGGTAAGAATGCATAATCAAATTTTAGTCTGAATGCTATTATTCAAACTGAGGTAACAATTATTTTTGTTTGTTTGTAGTAAGTTTTAAGTGTTGAAATACTGCTATCTTGCAGAACACATGCTTTCCTTAAACTTACTTTCTCAGAGAAGTAACTTTCCAAAGGGGATAGTTTTGCTATTTAGTTCTTAGTTCTCCTTTCCCTTTATGTTCATTTCTAGATTACTAATTTCAAAAAAAAAGTGATATGTGTCCAATAAATTACTAAATTCTATGATAAGCATGCTAATTCAAAATGCATTTGAATAAATTCTATGCATGGAATACAAATTAAACTGATTAGTGAACTAAGCAGAAATTCTATATTTAGACAAAGTAGCTAAATTAGCAAATAATAGCACATAGTCTGTGCACTTGATTAAAGTATTTTTTTACTATAAAATATGCTATAAATGACCCCAGAAATTCAAACTTATTTCAAGAATATCCATTGCTTATTTTTCTTATGTCAGAATTTGTCCATACAGGGAGAAGGACTTATGAAAAACAATGCAAGACGTAAATTGTATCACCATGATCACTGAGATGTGATTAATGAAGAGAGATTCATGTGAAATAAGGATAAAATTAACTGGTTTAATATTTAGTTGTATTTAGCTGGGGGTTTTTTTGTTTGTTTGTTTTTCAATAAGAGGTTGAAGTAGAGAAATGGGGAGAAGCTGAACTAAATTTTAAAATTATACATAGTATACAACTCCTGGTTATTTCACTCAGGCCTGTTGAAACTAGGAACTTTTAAAAGGCAACTCAAGGATATTGACATAATTTATGCAAACCTTAGTGGCCATTATTTTTTCCTGAAGAAGGAGAAATGTCTCTTGGAGAGGATTTACTCTCCACAAGTGTAGTTTCCACAACCATGTCTGTGTGTGTTGCAAATAAAGTTCCAAAAGCTTAGTCTTAGTATTAGTCTTGGTCTGTATGAGTCTTAGTACTTAGTTTGACTAATAGATCTGGGCCAGAAAGATCCATGCCTCATCTTGATCTAGCAGCAGGAAGCAATACAGATGATGTCATGGTCAAACTTTCCATTTTCCTGTTCTCGGAAAACAGGTGGACATAAGAATTTTTATTATTGTTCTTTCTAACAGTGCTTCATCGAAATAAAAAAAATAAAAGTCATGAAACATTAACAGAGGTGAAAATAGTCAATGTTCATCTAGTAAATTTTAAATTTTATTTGCCTTTAATATTGGAAGTCAGCTTTATGCACTTACTAGTGTAACAAACACTTGAATTCTCTTAAAAGTCTCTTTATGCAGAAAAAGTTCCATTATTTACAATCTGCATGTCGTTATGTGTATCCTAATGCAATTCAAAGCTAAAAGGTTGAGAAATTCATGCAATAAATGGCATCCACACTGCCTTATTTTTAAGATAGGAAGTTAATTATTTAATATTATCTACTCTGTAAAACAATTGCGCTAAACAAAGCACGCAATAAACGAACATGGTGAATATCGAGAAATGATAGGATAAAGCAATAACAAAAAATAGTTATCTGTTCCACTTAGCTTTGTAGTCCACTCTCATTTAGAAACTTAATGCATTCTGCTATTAAAATTAGGCAGGCAAGTTAATCCATTTCCATCTGATTTTCCTTTTCTAAGGCTTGTCTAAGTAAGTCCTAGTTTATATGTAAGGCTGAAAGTTGTTTAAATGGATAATATACTTCCTTTATGAGTAATACCACCTTCTTTACACTCCATTAAGTTCAGATGTTAACTTTATATTCTCTGTACCAATTATTTCTATCCAGGAACAGCAGCATACCTTTTCCATGGAGGAAAACACACTATTGCAACATGTTATTATCTCAACATGTTCTCTAAAGACATAGGTCACCATAGATCTGACAGATGACTGTGTGGTTTTAATACATAGTGAGTGATCTGTAACAAGAGGACAAATGTGACCTTTGTCTTCCCATTGGAAAATCTGTGAGAATTTGGACAGGTTATTCCGTGAAGCCTTCTTCTATACTGTAACTGACAAAAACATATTGGAAAATAATTCTAAAATTGACGGGTGAATATTTCAATGTGTGGATCAAACTAGTACTCTGGAGGTTTGGGCTGAGTCATGACTACGGGAAATTACTTTCTGAGTGCAAAATT
This sequence comes from Pterocles orientalis, assembly GCA_011057875.1. NCBI lineage: Eukaryota > Metazoa > Chordata > Aves > Pterocliformes > Pteroclidae > Pterocles > Pterocles orientalis. The sequence goes on along the minus strand of WKFP01015563.1, from coordinate 1,344,647 downwards.
ATCACTGAAATCAATAGCACAATGAATAAAGCAGATTAACTTCATAAGTAAATAACATAATTCACAATGTTCATAGAATCGTAGAATAGCCTGGGTTGAAAAGGACCTTAAAGATCATCTAGTTTCAACCCGCCTACTGTGAGCAGGGTTGCCAACCACTAGAGCAGGCTGCTCAGAGCCACATCCAGCCTGGTCTTTAATGCCTCCAGGGATGGGGCATCCACAGCTTGTCTGGGCAACCTGCTCCAGTGCCTCACCACCCTCTGAGTGAAAAACTTCCTCCTAATATCTAACTTAAATCTCCTCTTTCTTAGTTTAAAACCATTCCCCCTTGTCCTGTCACTATCCACCCCCGTAAACAGGCGTTCCGCCTCCTGTTTATACGCTCCCTTCAAGTACTGGAAGGCCATAATGAGGTCTCCCCGGAGCCTTCTCTTCTCCAAGCTAAACAAGCCCAGTTCCCTCAACCTTTCCTCATTGGAGAGGTGCTCCAGCCCTCTGATCATCTTAGTGACCCTCCTCTGCACCCGCTCCAAGAGCTCCATGTCTTTCTTGTGCTGGGAACCTCAGCCCTGGACACAGTACTCCAGATAAGGTCTCACAAGAGCGGAGGAGGAGAATCACCCCCCCTCTTTCCTGGCCACCCCCTTTTTAATACAGCCCAGGACATAGTTGGCCTTTCAGGTTGCAAGCACACACTGCTGGCTCGTGTCCAGCTTCTCATCCACCAGGACCCCCAAGTCCTTCTCTGCAGGGCTGCTCTCAAGGAGTTCTTCTCCCAGTCTATGCAAGTACCTGGGATTGCCCTGGCCCAAGTGCAACACCTTGCACTTGGCCTTGTTGAACCTCATTAGGTTCTCATGGGCCCACTTCTCCAGCCTCTCCAGGTCCCTCTGAATGGCATCCCTTCCCTATATTGTATCAACTGCACCACTCAGCTTGGTGTCATTTGCAAATTTGCTGAGGGTGCACTAGACTTCCTCATGTATGTCATTGATAAAGATGTTGAAGAGTGCCTGTCCCAAGACAGACCCTTGAGGAACACCACTGGTGACTGGCCTCCACCCAGACATAAACCCTTTGATTGCAACCAGTCAACCCATTCTTTATCCATCAAACAGTCCATTGCTCAAATCCATACGTCTCGAATTTAGGGAGAAGATTGTCTAGAGGTACATAATTTATCCTTAAATGGATGTGCCAGAAAAGGGCAAAACCATCCAGAATATTAAGCTTGTGTTGCTATCCCCACTGTCACTGAAACTAGTAATAATATACTTTTTTTGAGTAGAAAAGTAATTTTTTATCATTTTAAAGTGATAATTAAATATATTTATTATGTGTATTCCTTTGTTTGAAGATGAATGCTTTTTCTGTTTGAGTGAACAGATTTATAGAACGACTAAATTGTTTAAAAGCATCCAACTGTTAAACTTTTATCTAAAATGTTAAGAAGTTCAATACATCCTTTTTGACATTAAAAGTTAAGTTTAAATTATCATATAATTTACCAAAACTAAGTTTGGTTTGGAAAGTGGTAAAAAAAATATATGCAGATGTCTGTAAATGGCATCTCTTCAGTAATGTTTAACTGTTTGTAAACTCCTTTTAGACAATCTGTCACGGAAGCTGGTAAGAATTACAGAATGGCAAAATTCCACTGATTTTTTCTGTAGTAGATTAAACCTTCTATTTTGATCTGTTTCTGGACAACATGTGTATATATGGTGTTCAAACATTTGAGTATTTTCAAAATAACCTCATACAAAATTGAAGAATTTTTTGAGGTTTAAAAACCCCAAGATTTTTTCCAAGTCTTCATAAATCTTGATATTCTATCAAGTTATAGAGGTGTAAAAGTAAAAGTTTCCAGTAGAATTAGATTTAATCACTTAACAACACTGTGCAAACATCACAGTAAAGAGAATTTTACCTTTTTAATTGTTTTATCATTATACAAGGTGGAAAATATTCAAAGCAAGTTAATCTGTGCCCTTACATAGAGCATACTCAGACATAAAGAGCTCACATTTTGAGATTATTCATCCAGGGGTACCAGTAGTGTCACCCACTTTTAAATGGCCTTGTATGGAAATGTAATCAACACAATGTCTTTGGGTGTGCTAAACTTTTTTCCAGAAAAAAGTTACATATCCACTTTCTCAAGAAGGCATTTCTTTTCCAATTCACCAGTAGCAACCATATGAATAGCCATATGAATAGTGTAACACAGTACTTTCAAACACTTTTTGTTTAGACTGTGGAAAAAAAAGTCAATAGAAGAAGGACCATAGCTATCATGCTGCAGAGGACAGCACACCAATAAAATACGAAAAGATACTGTTGGCATCCTTCCACCTGGAGCCTGCAAAACAAGAGAAACACAGGGCTTCAGTCTCTCTTGATTCAGAGACCAGTAGAGACTGTGGTAATTACTTCATTTTCATCCATAAATTTATAATTTTTCTCAGAGCTCATAAAATATGTGGGATAGTGACTGATTGACATGCCCAGAAGAAGGAAACAAATGGGTTAACTATGGCAGTGTAGTAGCTTTTGCCCACAGACTTGCACGAGTGCATCTTAATCCAGTACGTATTACACTAGTTGGTAATACTAATGTTGACCTTACCAGACAATTGTGCTGGACAGATGCCCAGGGATTTCCTCCACATATGGATGACAGATTCCTCCTTTACAACAGAGCCTTAGATTTTAGACTCCTGGGCCTGGCTGCCATAAGCTAGCTAGAGACTTCCACAGACTGTGAGATCAATAGACTTTCTTCACAAGAGTGTTCTGCCTAACCATTATATCAACAAATTAGATCAGACAGATTTCAACAAATGCAATGGGTTGAGTAAATATCTGTTTAATGACAAGGTGTGCAAAAAGCCACTTAAAATTGATAAAGTGATATCAATAACAATGCCGACAGCTCAGGAAAAAAAAGGAATATTTATCAAGAATTGCACAATGTGCTCCTGGAACTATATCAAAATGATTTCAGGCTGGCATTAGTGTGAATATAATTTGTTTGACGTTATTAGCTCTTGCCATCAGCTGTCAGTGCTTGTTTCCAGAAGCTTGTAACTTCAAACATGTATTAAATAGTTGTGATTGTATAAGTCTGTATTTTCTTGGAAGAGATGGGGTTAATTCAGGTCTTATCTGGTGAGTTTCAATGTGGGATTCAGCGTTGACATCTGGATTGTTGTAGACAGTTTCCGTTGGTGCTAGACAGTTTCCGTTGCATTTTCCTGGTGTGTGATGCTTGTGTTCTCTGATAGAGCAGGTGGAACTCATTCAGTCAGGTTTTCGTAATGGATATTTCTAATTATAATTTATGTTGTCATCTACTGTATGTATTTGTCAGCGACTCTCCAAAATTGTGTTAATTTGTTTCTAAAAACCAAACACAAAATACAAAGAATAATTATATAATTTTTAATTTTTACTGAATCAATTTAATTTTTTCAGTTGTTTATGGTTCAGGTATATTTTAGGTAACTAATCTGAGAGATTTAAACTGAGTTAAAAGTCAGCATTAAAAAGCTTTAAGAAAACCTTCTTGCATTATTATTTTACATTAATATGAAATGAATTTAGGAATAAAATACATTGTCAACCTCAGGACAGCTATGGAGATTTTTGTGTCTGAATTTCCTTGACTAATGTTCTTTCAAAAACCATTAAAAGTACAGGTGTCTATTCAATACATAGTAAATTATTTGTTTATTTTTTGCTACAGGGTGATGTAATTTGGAAAAGAGGGATGTATGTTAAAAAGGGGCTTAGAAAGCAAAATTTAGAGTGCAGTAAACTTAACCAGAGAGTCAAGGAATTAATTTTAATTCTGTGGAAGTAGATGTTAATCAGCAAAGTCTGCAAAGTGTTAGTTGATTGGAACACTTGTTTGGTAAATTTCACAGAGCACTGCCTTAATTATTTCAGTGAATTTATGTTAATCTTTGCAGTTACACAAAATACTAGGAAAATAAAGAAAGTATACCGGTAAGATAACGGGGGGTTTGCTTTCATTAATATATTCTCTACAGTGAGTCCCACTCAACTTTATTTCAAGCATATAAATATAATAAAAATGAACCACTAGAAAGAAGAAAACACTTTGTGTTAAAAAAAATAAATTAAAATTCAACACTCCTCTTCAAGGACAGGAGCCAGACAATGTGCCTTGCACTCATGACATAAGAGAAAGAATTATTTCCTTCTTGCCTTCATAGGTATTTCTGCCCAGAGTAGACGACCTCTACCATGAGAACAAAGGATGGAGGATGTTGATCCATTCCCAAGAGAGTGACAGGAAGATGGCATAGGTGCATTTTTTTAAAAAATTTGTAATTCTTGGGAACACTCTGAGCTGAAATAGTTCATATAAGTAAAAAAAAAGCTGCTGTAATTTTTGTATTTTTTTTTCCTAATGGGAGAATATTTTTTTCTGCTGGAAGAAAAATCCTAGGGCTTTCTTTTTTTTAGACAGTTTCCACTATGGAAATACCTCCCTCCCCCCCCCTCCCCCCCCGAGTAGTCTGTTGATGTATTTTTTTTAGTTAGAAAGGAAACAACAGTGTCTAAAGGTTTCCTTTTTAAAGGTAAAAAGTTTCAGTAGGAGATAGATTTTGGGAAGTTATGAAAGGCTAAGAAGTGTTTTTTTGTTATTCAAAGCTAGGCCTGGCTAAAGCGAATCAACAGCAAATTCTTACTTAATTTTCACACTTTATTTTTTTCTTTTTTGTACCTAGGAAAGTTTCCACCTGAAGCTATTGTTAAGGGTCTGGCTTGAAGCTTGAGGAAATATAACTCTCTCAGAGCGCGGCTTGGTTGCTGATTCTTTCATAGCACGGCTTAATTGCTGATAGAAGGTCAAAAGTACAGTACTTGAGGTTTGGCTGTAGTCATCGTGGCTACACAGGGCTAGAGGGACGCATACCCGTAGCTAGCACTCAGTCGCCGAGGTGAGCTGCTTCGGAGCTGACGCAGCTCCGCCAGATCGACTGATTGCGAGGTACAGGGAGGTTTTTCGGGAGATTCCTTCAACAGGAAAACCCCGAGGCAGTGGAATATCCCGACTCCCACCGACAGCTCTCCCGTGAGAGGCTGACGTGGCACGGGAGATGCCGGGGCAACCGCGGTCACCACCCCTCCCCCAGTCCTTAAATTTTCGCCAGGAGGGTGGAGAGTGTGCTCTCTGCCCACAGCGCGTATGCAAGTCAGGAGAACCACCTGTGGCTGGTGTAGCGGGACGCTGAAGTTTTGCGGGTGCAGAAGCCTCACAAGGCGGCCCTAGGAGCCCAGCGAGCAGGCAGGGTTCCTCTGAGGAAGAGGGAAGAACTAGAGACCAGGTGCTGCTGCGGCGGGTGTGGGAGGTTGTGCGGCAGGGCACAGGAATTCTGTCCCTCCTCGCTTGTGAGTCCAACGTATCTGTTTGTAGTCTGTGACCGCTGTTCTTGTCATGGTCTCCACCAGGCAGGGAGCTTGCCCCAGAAAGACTGTGGCGACCCAAACGGACGGGGCCTGTTCCGAACTGTGGCTACACAGGTCTCTGGCTGCAGGGAGTGCCAGAGCCTGCTGCTGCCGGGGGAGGGCGGCGGACATTCCACTTGTGTGAGGTGCAAGACGGTGGAAGATCTGCTCACCATGGTGGCCGAGCTGAGAGATGAGGTGGAGAGACTGAGGGCCATCAGGGACTGTGAGCGGGAGATCGACTGGTGGAGTAACTCCCTGGCGTGCCAGAGGGAAAGGCGCCGGGGAGATACCCCACAACTGGGGGCAGACCCCCTGCCCTGTCGGGCAGAGGAGGGGGAAGTGAGGGATGGGGAGGGTTGGGAGAGGGTCCCTGCTCGGCGTCGTGGCCAAACCCCCCCTCTGCCTGGCACGTGTCCCCACGTTCCCCTGAGCAATAGATTTGCAGCCTTGGACATTGAAGGGGAGGTAAGTGGGGAGAAGCGGGAAGGTTCCCCTGAGAGGTTTCCAAGGGCGAGGCAGTCGACTCTGTGCATTCAGGCTGCCTCTGCCAGGAAAGAAAGGAGGGTGCTTGTGGTAGGCGACTCCATTCTCAGAGGAACGGAGGGGCCCATTTGCAGACCGGACCCGAGCCGCAGGGAAGTGTGCTGCCTCCCTGGGGCCCGGGTCAGGGATGTAACTAGAAAACTCCCGGAGCTGGTTCACCCCACTGATTACTACCCACTACTCATAGTTCAGGTGGGCAGTGATGAAATCGCTCAGAGGAGCCTGAGAACTATGAAAAGAGATTTCAGGGGTTTAGGACAAATAGTTGAAGGAGCAGGTGCACAAGTGGTGTTCTGTTCTGTACCTTCTGGGGAGCTGCAGGATATGGGGTGGGCCAGGAAAAAACAAGTCATGAATAATTGGCTGAGGGGCTGGTGTCGAGACAGGAACTTTGGGTTCTTTGGCAATGGGGCGGTTTACTCAGCCCCTGGCCTGTTGTCGAGGGATGGAACTCGTCTGTCTCATAGGGGGAAACGTATCCTAGCACAGGATCTGGCAGGGCTCATTGAGAGAGCTTTAAACTAGATTCGAAGGGGGATGGGGCTGTAACTGGGCGTGCAACAGTGGGACATCACTCTAGTGTTGATAAGGACCGGGAGTCCTCCCACCATCCTAGGATGAAACCGGCGCGCTCAGCTCGCTCCCTGAAATGCCTGTACACAAATGCGTGCAGCATGGGGAATAAGCAAGAGGAGTTAGAAATCCGTGTTCGGTCAGGAGATTATGACCTGGTGGCAATTCCAGAGACATGGTGGGACAGCTCACACGACTGGAATGTAGTCATGGGTGGCTATACCCTTCTCAGGAAAGACAGGCCAGCAATGCGTGGTGGGGGAGTTGCTCTTCACGTTAGAGAGCAACTACAATGTACTGAGTACTGTCCAGGGGTGGGTGACGAGTGAGTTGAGAGTTTGTGAGTGAGAATTAAGGGACAGGCTGGCATGGGTGATGCTGTCGTAGGTGTCTATTACAGGCCACCGGATCAGGATGAGGAAGTTGACGAGGTCTTCTACAGGCAGCTGGTAGCAGCCTCACAATCACAGGCCCTAGTTACTGTGGGGGATTTTAACTACCCTGATATTTGCTGGAAGGCCTACTCAGCCAGCCATCCGCAGCCCAGGAGGTTTCTCCAGTGCATTGATGATGACTTCCTGTTGCAAATGGTGGACGAGCTGACTAGGAGAGGAGCACTGCTAAACCTTATTCTCATGAATAAGGAGGGTCTGGTTGAAGAGGTAAAGGTTGAGGGCAGCCTTGCTTGCAGTGACCATGAGGTGGTGGAGTTCAGGATCTCATGTGGCCATAACAGAATTCAGACCAGAATAGCAACGCTGGACTTCAGTAGGGCCAACTTTGGTCTTTTCAAGCAATTGCTAGGGGAAATCCTGTGGGAAAGGGCACTTGAAGGTGAAAGGGCACTTGAAGGTAAAGGGGCCCAAGATAGTTGGTTAGCGTTCAAAGAGTACTTCTTCCAAGCTCAAGATCGGTGCATCCCAATGGGTAGGAAGTCAAGGAAGGGTGCCAGGAGACCTGCATGGTTAAACAGGGATCTGCTGGGCAAACTCAAGTGTAAAAGGAGGGTCTACAGATCATGGAAGGAGGGGCTGGCCACTTGGGAGGAATATAAGAATGTTGTCAGAGAGTGTAGGGAGGCAACTAGGAAAGCTAAGGCCTCCTTAGAATTAAACCTTGCCAGAGGGGTCAAGGACAATAGAAAGG
>WKFP01015563.1:1325740-1336878 GCA_011057875.1 Pterocles orientalis | reverse complement strand
GAGCTGGGTCTCTTTAGTCTGGAAAAGAGGAGACTGAGGGGTGACCTAATCAATGTTTATAAATATGTGAAGGGTGAGTGTCAGGAGGATGGAGCCAGGCTCTTCTCTGTGACATCCAGTGATAGGACAAGGGGCAATGGGTGCAAGCTGGAACATAGGAGGTTCCACTTGAATATGAGAAAAAACTTCTTTACAGTGAGGGTGACAGAGCACTGGAACAGGCTGCCCAGAGAGGTTATGGAGTCTCCTTCTCTGGAGACATTCAAAGCCCACCTGGATGAGTTCCTGTGTGATCTGATCTAGGTGTTCCTGCTCCGGCAGGGGAGTTGGACTAGATGATCTTTCGAGGTCCCTTCCAATCCCTAACATTCTGTGATTCATGATTCTGTGAATTGATTTGAAGCAAACACATTTCTCTCTTTGGGTCTTTCAACGCTGCTCCTAACTCAAAGTTCAGTGAGTCATGGGGAAATTATTACATATCTTGTACCATATTCAGACAAGAAAAAGAGAAACCACAAACAAAAGTAAAGTGTGAAGAAAAACTCTTCTGTGCTAGGTGCGTGTTCTTAAATAGCCATTTAAACATGAAAGGATTTTTTGACCTTAAAACTGCAGATATTTACCTCTTAATTTAGTGTCAGCTCAATGCAGCTGTTCTGTGTATACTTCATATGTATTTTTTCTGTGTTTATGTAAAATTAAGAACACTTGTTACTTAATAGGTAATTACAGTAAATTTAAATTTTAACACTTCTTATTTTTTTTCAATTTAGTAAGGTGCAAGGTATTGCCGGGAAGTTTTGAGGAGTTTGAAATGAATGGAGTTTCCTAAACGAACGTTCCTCCTGAGAACGAGGAATAATGTGGGGAACATCTGACTGAGTGTTAATAACCTTGATTTCACCTCTGTTTTGGTTACTAGTGTGATGTATTATCTTAAGTAAATAATTTTCATTAATAATACAGAACCTTTTTATAAAACATTTTGTCATGCAGTGGTGGAATGTGATGTATAAAAATTTCATATCTGCACTGTTCAGCTTTTTCAAACCTTTTGTTTTCTTTTGTGTGTCCAGTTTCACAAATATGTAGTATCCTTTTTTCTTGTTTCTGTGGATACATCAGAGCAGCACTCTTGCATGTATGGACACTGCTTTTTCCAAAACAGAAGTATTGCAAGTCAAACATGGTTGCTTTTTTAGTTTTATTCTAAAATTACAAGTAGAAGACAGTTATATACTTTCACTTTTCAATAAGTTATTTGATATTGTGACACATTAAATCTTTTTTTTTCAAAATATTAATACAATTTTGTTTGCATAAAAATTGAGGTGAAAAATGATACCAAAAACAAAAACAAAGCAAAAATGAAATGAGAAACATTTATAAAAATTTATAGAAATGTGACAAATCAAGGGCCAGTGGAGTATAAAGATAGGACTTATTTAAAAATTCATTAATTAATATAATTGCCAAGGTCCGGAAAGAGGGGATTAAAAGCCCAATAATGGTGTTTTCCAATTGTGCTGTTGTGTTTTGCTTTATTTAATATTTTGGTCTATTTTTGGCTGAGACCAAGCATGAAAAGTATCCCCAAACAAATGCATTGTTTCTTTGTTTGTTGGGAAGATTCTCACAGCAGTAGATGATTAATACAATTCTCCCTGACCCAGGCAACGTATCTATTTTTTTTACTCCTGTTACACTGTGTACAAAGGAGACCAAAAATAACACACAGTTTAACTAACTTCCATAAATATTGTATATCATTGAAAGAAAGCAGATAGATGAATAACAAATGAAATGAATCCAGGCCAATCATAAATTTGTCTTGGTGTAAGCATAATATTTAGATACATTGTGTTAGACAAGAAGTAAATTTTTTGTAACTTGTGTATATTAATGATTGTCTATCTGTACATATGCACAAAAAAATCCTATTTTTTTTTCTAACATGAGCCAAATTACTAAATTGCCTGTAGTATGTTTCACCCATATCTAACAGACCCACACTTGCTGAAATCTTTTTGTCTAAGGAAGAGGATACACTTCAGTGATCACTTGTGTAATGCTAGAATCCAGTTATAAGGCAGGCATACAGGAATAAGCAGAGGGATAAAAGGTGGTATGGGACAGTCAGAATTTGGTCATACACAGAAGTTCAGAGCATCATACTTAGAAACAGATAACCAGGACAAGCTAAATACAAGACTGTGTTCTTAAGTAATCTCTTTTCTAGTTACAGGAAGGCCACAGAAGGTAGTACATAAGTAGCTTGCATGTTACTAGAATAAGAATCACCTATAGATGTCTGGCAGGTGAGGTACTTCTGTTCCTAAAAGTTTGATTGTAATATTGTGGCCCATTTATCTTGTGTTCCTTAAAAAATTCAGTTAAAGTGAAACAAATAATATAAAATGGCTTTGGCATTTCTGTTCAAGGTGTAAAACTGTATGCCATGTGTTGTTCTACACAGGTGTATCCATGTTTTTCACTTATTTGAGAGTTAGCAGCTTTATGTTTTACATGGTATGGATGTAATGAAATTTGCAGGACTGGGATTCCAGACTTTAAACCTGATCTGATTATCTGAGAAGAAAAAATATGCAATTTTGTCCTGTGTTGCAGAAAATACAATGTCATACAGCAAATGTAAAAAAAAGGAGACACCTTTTGTGTTTTTTTCATTTAGAGGTTTCTTTGTGAGTATTCTTCCACAACATGATTATTCATAAACAAGATGCCGTAATGAAATCAACATTCTATAAATAATTCTTAAAATAACAAAATTTAAAAAAAAGTCTCTTTATGTGTTGATCATAAGCCATAGATTATTTGTAAAGAAAGGCATTGCTTTAATTTGTGTGAGTAAATACTGTTATTAAACAATTAACCATACAGGCTTCTGTGGCTGGTAAGTATTGCTGTTTAAGCAATGACAAATTACTTTCCTAAAACAGAATTCTCCTATTGGCTTCTCCAATGCTTTTCAATGAAGTATGATATACTGGTTGTTACATATAAGAAGTAAGAGAACCAGACTGATTGGTCATAATTTACAGGTGATTCAACAAAAATGTTTGCCTTATTAACTTAAAAAAATCTTCCCAACAAAAAGATTAATATTTTCTTCACTAGGACTATTACTCTTTAGTAATGAGCAGTGTCCTTGGAAAACGAGTATTTAATACGTAACCAATTAGTAAAAATATTAAGTCAATTACCAAACACAATTTCTGTGTTAAACGTTAATTAAATTCAGAGGTATTTTTAATGAGATTAATATGGAGAAAATAAATTAAGAAAAAAGTCAACATAGCCTCAGTTTAAACTATTAATCAAGAACAGTGTTTGGTTTTAAAAGACGTATTTATAGCAATACTTATAATAACAGTTAAATTATCATTCAGAAGTTCAATTCATAACCAAAGGGCTTGAAAATTCAGTTAAGCCTGTTGTTTATGTAGTTGAACATAAGTAAAAGATGTATTTCATTGCAAACATTAAAAATAAATTGTCAGAAATACTCCTTTGATCTTAACAAAAGTGTTAAATTAAGCCTGACCTTGTACTGATTTATATTTTACGGCCCTATTTAAACAAATACGCAGTAACAAAGAAATCCAGTTCTTAAAGGTAATGAAAATAGGAAAGGTAAAAATGGGGCAGCAGGAAACTCAGTTAAATCTTTTCTTTTTCTTCTTTGTAGTTATGAGGGTCTGTAGAAAATCTAACTCAAAAAAAAAAAAAAGAATTGCAAGTGTCTATAAAGTATGATTTCTCATCTTTCTGTTCAGATAAATTAATTATCAAAATATGTCTCAATGTATTGGAAGTTCCAAAAAGAACTTTATTACTTTAAAATGAAATTAAATGTGTTTTGAACTTTTCTGTCCCATAATCTCATAAAATTTAACCTAAATGTCACTGTGTTCTGTTATAGTGGTATGAGAAATTATTTTATGCTTGAAAGAGACCATATTTACAGAGAGGTTTGAAGGTGGAATTCTGATTGGGAAAAGAAAAGATGGTTTTGGTGATGCTGTAACAAAAAAAATCAAAATTGTAACTGTTAAAATTTAGTTATCTTGTGAGCTTGTAAACCTTGTCTCATAATGTCATCATGTCTTTTAGAGTAAAACTGTCTCTTTCTTCTAAAAGCAGAATACTTGGCATATTTGTTTTCCTCTTGCAAAGACTCTCCTTTGTTTGCTGCAACATAGCTTCTTAGCCCAGCTTCTCTGGGGAGCTCAGCATTTCCAGTCCATCCACAAAATCTCCCTCTGTGATTAAACAAGTGAAAGGAGGCAAAACATCTCTCTGTAACAGGTAGGTTCAAGAGTGTTTACAGCTGCTGAGGGCTTGCCTTCTCCTTCCACTGGGATATTATCACTAAAACTCTTAAAGACCTCATAAAAAATTCTGTTCGGTAGAGTAGAAATGGAAAGAGATCTGATAACAGGAAAGCAGCAGATCCAATGACGCAAAGCCTCAGCTTTTGAATAGTTAATAAAAATGTTCAGACATTAGTATTCATTTGTGAGATGCAGTGGAAATTCCGGGACAGGAGTAAAAACACACAATGGTGCAGCAATTTGACCAGGATCACTTTTCATGCCAGTTCCAGGGATAACTTTGGAAACTGATCTAGAGCTTTCTCCTTGCCACTCTGCTTTACTTAGTTCTCCTAAGTTAGGTATTGACTAAACAGCAAGTACTAGAAAAATGAGCAACTAACAGCATGAATTGCTAAATAAACAGTAATTAACTTGCTGTTTTAAAATCAGACTACAAACTTTGTGGATAATTTTACAACATTGAGTATGATATGTCTTATTTCTAAAACAGAAAAAAGTGGTTTGGATACAGCTGTCACACTAAATATCATTTGAATAATAAATATTTTGTCCAAGCCTAGATCTTATGAAGACAGGGTAGGAGACCACTGTGAAAAATTGTGTTCTTTGTTTGTGTAGCTCTTGGTTCGTGCTGTTTTGTGTACATGGGTACAAACTTGAGTCATGTTTCTAAAGAAATAAGGCACACTGTCAGTAATTGTTCCTTCTTCACTGATCATACCTGCAAGATTTATGGCATGTGACATGTCTGCTGGTGTTTATTTGGTGCAGTAACATCTAGTCCTATAGTTGTATTTCCCTTGATGATCTTACTATGCTTTCTCAGGCAAAAAGAAATGCCCATCTGGTGCTGTCTGTTCAATGGTACAGAAAAAAAGCATACAGGCTCTCCCCTTGGTGTGGCTGAACAAAAAGCATCCATCTCTAGGGCTGCTGTCTCGATATTTTTCATAAACATTGAATTCAACCATAGAGACGTTTTAATACAACTTTTGCAGCTGTCTGTGTTTCTGACTCTTCATTACATCAGTGGAGGTTTTACATTAAATATTCTTCTCCCTATTGTTTACTTTGGTAGTCTATCCAGGTCAGAACTATGTGTGGTGCGCTCAGAGAAGATTACAGCATTCCCCAAAGAGTTCTCGTTCCCATAGCACACACATTTCAAGAAGACATACACAACTGGGGATGTTTTGTTTGTGAATGCTGAAAAGATAGATACAAATGTCAGGGGAAATGCAAAGATAAATCTCTCTGTTTTGTTGCTGTTGTTGTTTTCTGGTTTTTGGGGGGTGGGGGGTCTGTGGCTTCTTTTGCAATTTAGAGAACTACCTTAGAATTAAATATTCCAGTAATAGCTTATAGCCTAGTGGATAGAGGCAGCTATCAATCTCTGGATATCCCTACAAGTTCTTCTTTTTATGGAAGGTGTTAGTTTCTCAAGTAGTGATATGCAGTTGCGCTGGAGAGAAATGTGTGAAGAATGGTCTAAGCACGTCTTGACATCTAATGATGTAGCTGCAGATATATTTTTGTCCTATTTTATTGCATCAAAATATAACATGTAGGTAAACTCATAAGAAATATGTATTTCTTAGGCATTTTTTAAGGTCTGGATTATGTGATGAGATTTAACAATTTGTAATTTAATAGCGTATGTTTAAGCAGCTCTCTTGAGTTTGCAAGGTCCTTCCATATGAGAATGCTTGTCAATCACTTCAATTTTCATTCACCTTACAGATGCTGTTCTATGGATACCTTCAGTAGTATGGTAACGCAGGGGAGAAAAGGAGGAAACACTAAGATTTCCAGGTGTGCATTTTCCAGCTATGTTTGCTATCACTGAAACTTTGTGGGATGAATCGCATGATTGGAGTGCTGCAATCAATGTCTGTAAAGTGTTCAGGAGATACACGTAGGGAAGGAAAGGTGGGCAATTGTCTTCTACATTAAAAAAAATAATTGATTGCACAGACCTAGCTTTGAAAACAGTAATGCACAGGTTGAGAAATTATGTGTGAAAATTAGAGACCAAGTCGACAAACGAATCCTTGTGGTTCGTGTTTACTGCAGGCCACGTGATTAAAGGGAGGATGTCGACAAAGAGTTCTTACTTGAACCACAGGAAACATCAAACTCGCAGCCCCTAATCCTGCTGAGGGACTTCAATGACCCTGACATCTGCTGGAAAAGCAGTGTAGCAATGTGCGAGCTGTCTAGGAGACTTTCGGAGTGCGTGGAAGGTAACATCCTAATGACAAAAATGATAGGTGACAGGAAGTCGAATGAGAGGAGATGTGTTACTAGACCTACTGCTCACTAATGCAGTGGAAGACAAGACTGGTGGTAGCCTCACCTGCAGGCATCATGCTTTGTTGGAATTCATTGTCTTGAAAGATACAGTCCAGGTGAAAAGTGTAGTCAAACCCCCAAACCTTAGGAAGTGAATCTTCAGTTGTTTAAGGGACTAGCGGATAGGACACCCTGGGAAACTCTTCTGGGATACCCAGAAGAGACCTGGCAGCTACTTAAGCTACTTTTTCTTAGAGCACGAGAGCTCTTGATTTCCCTGTGCAGAAATTACGTAAGGAAGGCAGGAGACCAGCATGATTCAGTGAGAACCTCCTGGTATGAAATGAAACACAAGAGGGAAATGCACAGGCAATGGAAGCAGGGACATGTGTCTTGGGTAGAATATGATATGTGATATGAGATCAGGAAAGCTAAGGCACAGATGGACATAAATTTGGCAAGGGATGTGAAGAAGAAGAATAAGAAAGACTTCTACAAATACATTGGTCAGACAAGGAAGACAAAAGAAATTGTAACCCCCGATAAATGAAACAACAGACCTGGTGACAACAGACACAGAGAAGGCTGAGGTACTCAACAATTCTTTTTGGCTCAGTTCTCACTAGTGATTGTTCCTCCCACATCCCTTGAGTCTCTGAATCTCAGGGCAGGGACTGAGGGAATAAAGTCCCATGCATCATAGATGCTTTGACACGATTTGAGGAATCTGAACATAATCAATGGGACCCAGTGAGATACCAGGGTCCTCAGGGAACTAGCAGATGTCGTTGCTAAGTCATTCTTCTTCGTATTTGAAAAGTCACAGCCATCAAGTAGAGTTCCCAGTGACTGGAATAAGGTAAACATTACACACATTGTTTCAAAAACAGTAAAAAGGAGAAACATGAGAACTACCAGCCATTCAGCCTCACCTCTGTGCCCAGTAAGATCATGGGACTGACCCTCCTGGAAGCTATGTCCAGGCATATGGATGAGAGGGAGGTGGTTTGAGACAGCCATCATGGCTTTACAAGGGACAAATCGTGCCTGACTAATCTGATGGCCTTCTACGATGGTCTGCATTGGTGGATAAGGGAAAAGTAACTGATGTCATCTACATTGCCTTCTCTAAGGCCTTTGGCATCGTCCCCCACAACATCATCGTTGCTAAATCGGAGAGATGATATAGGCTGGATGAATGGACGGACTTTTCAATGGGTAAGTAGTTGTCTGAACAGCCACGTCTAAAGAGTTGCAGTCAGCAGCTCATTGTCTAGGTGGAAACCGGTAAAAAGCAGTGTCCCTCAGGGGTCCATATTAGGACCAATACTATTTAACATAATTATTAATAACATAGAGAGTGGGACTAAGGTAAACCAAGCTGAGTGGTGCAGTTGCCATACTTGGGGGAAGGGATGCCATTCAGAGGGACCTTGACAGGTTTGAGGAGTGAGCCCGTGTGACCCTCATGAAGTTCAACAAGGCCAATTGCAAGGTCCTGCACATTGGTTGGGACAATCCCCAGTATTAATACAAACTGGGGAACAAATGCATTGACAGTAGCCCTACAGAGGAGGAGTTGGGGACAGTGCTGAATTAAACTTTTAATGTGAGCTAGTAATGTGCCCTTGCAGCTCAGAAAGAAAATAATATCCTGGGCTACATCAAAAGATGTGTGGTGAGCAGGTCGCAGGAGGTAATTCTCCATCTTTGGTCTCATGAGACCCCACCTATAGTATGGCATCCAGCGCTGGGGCGCCAGCTTAAGAAAGACATGGACCTGTTGAAGCAAGTCTAGAGGAGAACCATTAAGATTTTCAGAGGGCTGGAGCACCTCCTCTGTGATGAAAGGCTGAGAGTGTTGGGGTTGTTTAGCCTGGAGAAGGCCCTAGGTAGACTTTACTGTGGCTTTCAATACTTAAAGAAGGCATAGAAGAAAGATGGAGGAAGACATTTTACCAGGACCTGTAGTAATAGGAGAAGGGGTAATGGTTTTAAACTAAAAGAGATTGGATTTATTTAGGAGAGTGTTGAGACACTGTAAGAGCTTGTCCAGAGTAGTTGTGGATTCCCCAGCCCTGGAAGTGTTAGTGGGGAGGCTGGCAGGGTTTTAGCAACCTGATCTGGTGGAAGGCGTCCCTGCCCATGGCAGAAGGATTGGAGGAAATGGTCTTAGAATCATAGAATCATAGAATCACAGAATCGCAGAACATCTCAAACTGGAAGGAACCCGTATGGATCACCAAGTCTAACTCCCTACTCTTTGCAGGGCTATCTAAAAATAAACCATATGACTATGAGCATTATCCAGACTCTCCCTGATGTCAGACGGGCTTGGCACCATGACTACTACCCTGGGGAGCCTGTTCCAGAGACTGATCACTCTCTTACTGAAGAACCTTTTCCCTATGTCCAATCTGAACTTCTCCTGATGCAGCTTGCTTCGATTTCTTTATGTCCCGTCACAGCTCCCCCTCTGCTGCCTCCCTTGAGGAAGGTGTAGATTTCTATGAGGGCACCCCCTAGCCTTCTCTGCTCCAAGCTGAACAAGCCAAGTCACCTCAGCTGCTCCTCGTAAGTCTTGCCCTTGTGTCTTCTCTGGACACACTCTAATATGATCTCCTTCTTATATTGAGGCTCCCAAAACTGTACACAGGACTCAAGGTGGGGCTACACCAGTGGAGAGTGGGACAGTCACCTTCCTTGACTGGGTAGCTATGCTGTGCTTCATGCACCCCAGGACATGGATGGCCCTTTCGGCTGCCAGGGCACACTGTTGACATTCAACTTGTCATCAATCCAGAGGCCCAGAGCAATTTCCATGGGCGTGATCTCCAGCCTCTCATTCCCCAATTTGTATATATAACCAGGATTACCCTGTTCCAGGTGCAGAATCTGGCATTTGTTCTTGTTAAATTCCATGCAGTGGGTGATTGCCCAGCTCTCTACTTTATCCAAATCTCTCCATAAGGCCTTTTTACCATCAAAGAAGTCCACAGCTCATACTTGCTAAGTATCATTGGCAATCTTACTTAATGTACATTCAATTCCACCATCCAGACAATTTACTAAAACATTAAAGAGCACTGGCCCTAAAATTGAGCCCTGGGGAATCCCAGTGGTGACCGGTCACCAGCCTGATGCAGCCCCATTTATAACTCTTTGAGCCTGGCCCATCAGCCAGCTGTTCACCTATCACATTGATCTTTCTAGCTGTGTGCTGAAAATTTTGTCCAGAAGGATACTGTGTGAGACAATACCAAAAGCTTTGCTAAAATCCCCAAAAAAACCATATCTACTGGCTTCCCTTGGTCAACTAGACAAGTGACCTTTTCATAAAAGGAAATTATTTAAGCAGGACTTTCTCCTATTGAACCCATTCTGGCTATGGCCAATGACTGCGCTGTCTCTTTAGTGTTTTGCAGTAACTTCCAGAATAACCTTCTCCATAGTTTTACCAGGCACTGAAGTAAGACTGGCAGGCCTGTAATTACTAGGGCCTTTCTTCCTGCACTTCTTGAAAATTTTCCAGCTTTCAGTCAACTGGGACCTCTCCAGATTCCCAAGACTGTTGAAAAATAATGGAGAGGGGTCCTGCAACGACATCAGCAAGCTCTTTCAGTACCTTGGGAAGAATTCCATTGGGCACCATAGACTTATGTACATCCAGATGGAGCATCAAGTCTTGAACAAGTTCAGGGTTGTCTGGACATCCACCATTCACACTGTCAAGGTCTTCCACCACAGGGCTCTGTGGGTCCCAGGGCTCATCACTGGTGTTGAAGACAGAGGTGAAGTAAGCATTAAATGTCTCTGCTTTGTGTGCATTCCTATTTGTGAGGTGACTGATCTCACCAAGTAAAGGACCAATGTTATCTCTGATTCTCCTTTTGCTGTTAACATATTTTTTAAAGCTTTTTTGTTGTCTTTCACAGTGGTGGCAAGCTTGAGTTCCAATTGAGCTTTGGCTGCACAAATTTTCTCCCTACAGTGGCAAATAATGTCTCTGTGGTCCTCCCATGTCACCTGTCCTTGCTTCCAGTGTTTATACACTTTCTTTTTCACCTAAGGATAGGCAAGGTAAGAGGGGTGGGGGAGTTGCCCTCTATGTCAAAGAGGGGATAGATTGTGAAGAGCTATGTCTGAGGAACAGCCACGATCAGGTCGAGAGCTTATGGGTAAAAATCAAGGATCGTTCCAGTATAGGGCATTTAGTGGTTGGGGTCTGCTACAGGCCACTTGATCAGGGGGAGCCTGTTGATGAGGCCTTTTTGCTCCAGCTGCAGGAGGTGTCCTGCATGCGGGATCTTGTCCTGATGGGGGATTTCAACCACCCGGATATCTGTTGGGATAGTGGCACAGCGGGTGGCAGACAATCCGGGAGATTCCTGGAGTCTGTCGAGGACAACTTCCTGGTCCAGGTAATAGATGGACCCACTAGAGGAGAGGCCCTACTGGACCTGGTCCTCACAAATATGGAGGAGA
>WKFP01015563.1:1308297-1325493 GCA_011057875.1 Pterocles orientalis | reverse complement strand
CTTGCAGCCCGCAAAGCCAACTGTGTTTTGGGCTGCATTAAAAAAGGGGTGGCCAGCAGGGAGAGGGAGGTGATTGTGCCCCTCTACTCGGCTCTTGTGAGGCCCCATCTGGAGTACTGTGTCCAGGCCTGGGGCCCCCAGCACAGGAAGGACGTGGAGCTCTTGGAGCGGGTGCAGAGGAGGGCCACTAAGAGGATCAGAGGGCTGGAGCACCTCTCCTATGAGGAAAGGTTGAGGGAACTGGGCTTGTTTAGCTTGGAGAAGAGAAGGCTCCGGGGAGACTTCATTGAGGCCTTCCAGTACTTGAAGGGAGCGTATAAACAGGAGGGGGAGCGAGTGTTTACGAGGGTGGATAGTGATAGGACAAGGGGGAATGGTTTTGAATTAAGACAGGGGAGGTTTAGGTTAGAGATTAGGAGAAAGTTTTTCACCCAAAGGGTGGTGGCACACTGGCACAGGTTGCCCAGGGAGGTTGTGGATGCCCCATCCCTGGAGGCATTCAAAGCCAGGCTGGATGTGGCTCTGAGCACCCTGGTCTAGTGGTTGGCGGCCCTGCATATGGCGGGGGGATTGAAACTAGATGATCACTATGGTCCTTTTCAACCCAGGCCGTTCTATGATTCTATGATTCTATGATTCTATGATTAAGTTCTAGAAGAAGAACTATGGTCAGCCAAACTGATAGGAAGTGGCGAATGAATTCCTTGTTTTGCTTTGATGGCATGCATGGCGTTGCTTATGTGTTAAACTGTCTGTATCTCAGCCCATGATTTTTCTCTCTTTTACTCTTCTGATTCTCTTTCCCATCGCACTTGAGGGGGTGTGAGTGAGGAACCGCGTAGGGCTTTTACTGGCTTGGATTAAGCTACAACATATAGGAAGGGATTTTCTTTTCTTTTTGTTTTTTTTTCAAGAGAGAGCCTAGTCTGCCTTCCCTTTGAAGGTGTCTGAGCACTCCATACTACCTATATTCAAGTAGTCAAAATGGTACAAAATACATACTGTTGACACAATTCCACAAAGTATTTTCACTAACAGCCTGATAAAATGATGTTGTTGGGGTGGAGTCTCATTTATGTTTCTGCTTCCTTTTCTTCCCTTCTCTCTCCAAAAAAAAAGAAGAAAGGAACAGTCAATCTTTGGTTATTGATTTTGTGAGCAGCATAGGGGACATGCAAATGAAAATCCCTTAAAATGTCCACATCTTCGACAAACTGTATGCACCGCAGATATATTTTCAGTGGTCAGCCTTAATGGTTCCTTTTTCATTTCTGTGATATATTTTTACAGGGAAGCTATCACTGTAGTTGAAAATTTAAAAAAATAACCAGTGTAACTTGAATCTACATTACACTGGAGCCTTATATTTGTGCATTTTTTTCTTGGATTTTTTAAAAGCAGCTTTGCTCTGGTACTGTTGATCTATCCACATGCTTTGATTAGATATTCTTAAATCCCAGTCATCATACAGTTGGAATTTGCAGGTGATTTTCAGATAACTTTTCCCCCTCTACCTAGCTGTGGAAAGGACAATGCAATTAATAACAGATGGTATGGAATGACCACGTCCTTGAGAGAATACCTTATTGGCACCTCCTGCTAATTGTATCACATATAATGTAAGTAAAAGCATAATAAATCTGAACTGAGGGACACTTTATGCAAGAGCTCTTCTCCCTTTCCAGACGGTAAATTGCTTAACTCTTCAAATATCTATAACCTTGTGATACCCAACTTGCATTATCTTAATTGCCTTCCCCCCCAAGTCCAACTCCCTCGCTTCCTTGTTCTTCCTCCCTTTTTTTGTTCCCTAGTCTGTAAGAGCAACTCTGTTTTGTTAGTCTACCTGCTTTAGTGCTATAAGGAAAGGATCTATATTTGCTGTCTTCGACAGAATTTTGTTTGGTCTTTTCTGCAGACTTATTGGTAAATTGCCTTTTTTAAAGAATTTTAAAGCACTTTACTTGATATCAGAACATGACTAAATGTTGAAGGCGTTTAATAAATATCTAGAAGAGCATTCTCTTTAACTGTGAGGTGGAATGAGCTTCAGATGGATCAACAGATATACCCTATTCTGTTTCTTGACTGCAATTATAAAAAAACCTGTCCTCATGAATAAGGAATTTCTTTCTCACAATAGTAAGTCAGTAACAAAGATCTGTGGAAAAAAAGGAAAAATTGCTGAAGTCTCAGATGTCCTTGTACCTTGTCACCACATGGGGACGAAGGGCAGAGTTTGCCTCTTTTAGCAGAGACGAAGGGAAGACTGTTCCTCAAGAAAGTTCCACTGGTTTTTTGTTTGTTTGTTTTGTTTTCTTTCTGCTTTCATCATTTTACTTCAGTTCTGGTTTTGGTCTATGAAGAAAATAACAGATAAGTTAACAGGAGCAAGTATATAGAACCGCTTTCAGAAGATGTCATTAAAGCCACAGGATGATGCTACAGCTGCATGTAGTGAGAACATCTACAGCTGCAAGCACGTTCTCAACATGTGGTTGACTTTTAGGCCTAAGATATCTCTGCAGATCTCCTAGTGCCTATACGGAGAAGGCAATTTGACAGAATCGATCTTTGTGGCATATTTCAATAAGTGAAACAAAGTCTGCAAGTGATTATTCAAATTCCACTTGGGCCTGTACTGAAAACAGAAAGGTGCCAAGTCATTATAATCCATGCCCCAAACACCTGTCATGCCCTTCAGTTGTCTCCTGTTCTAAGTCATGTGCTGTGGAGTGGTCTTGGGAAAGAAGCTCTTGCAACCCCTAGAGGAAGATAAGTACTGGATTGGGGACGAGGATTTCCAAATCTAAGTTTTGTTCCTGCTACTAAGTTTCTGAATGATCGTAGGCAATTTACTTCACTTTTTGTTTTTGTTCCTGCTCCCTATTCTTGTCTATTTTAAACTGCTAGCTCTTGAATGGTGCCTAACCTGAGGACTCCTTAGTGCTACTGGAATATTAACTGCTTTGGTGTGTACTTTAAAAGCCATGTGTCAGTATCCAGACTGCTTTAGGAAAAACATAGAAATGCAAATATATTCTTGAGAGACTGCTGAAATCTGAGCTAAAAGTGTTTCTTACGATTTTGATTCTTTGTGCGCTACACTGTGAAGTATGCCTTAAAGTATCTATGAGTTTGGTGTTTTGGCAAGCTCATCTTGGCAAGTTCATTTTCTTGCTACACAACTTAGAAGTGTTAACAGAGTTCTCTCATATGTCCCTGTGAAGCCATAGTAGTTTGACTCTGCAACCATGTAAGTCAATAATAGTATTCAGATTGATTTTCTGAGACAAGGAAACAAGCTTGGAAACACATTTATTTTGGAGTATATGTGTGCAAAAAAGATCCAGAAGAAAAATCATTGTGAATTAAATGCATTTTGGTGTCAAGGAGAAGGCCAAGCGCTGAAGTCAAAGACAGAGAGAGCAGACAGTATCAAAAATAACTGGAAAAATGGACAAAAACTAGAATGGCCTAGTTAATGACACAATAACTGCTATGTCACTAACTTTCCAAAGTGATGTGGGTTTTGGAATTTTCATATTTATCATATTAATTTGTTATTTCATCTTGATGTTATTACTAAATTGTGGACTACAGCTGTGTAACAAATTGTGATAAGCCTGGCATAGTTTGCACATCTGGATATCAACTCAAATTCAGAGAGACTTGAGCTCTGAAACAGGAAATACAGGAAACTGGAAATACAGGAACTGATGTATCACATCAAGGATCCTATATACTCCTCTAAGAGTAATTATGCTAATCCTGTCTTTATATGAAGACTAAAAGTTAAAAGTGACTTAATAAACTTTGTAGAAATTGATGGAAATTCTTACATGTCCAAATAAGTTAGACCTTGTAATTAACAGGCAAGTAATCCATATACTTTAGTGAATGTTGACTTGCACAAGTATCGTGCTATCCATTTTCAAGCAGTGTTAATTTCTACACAGAGCTTCAAGCAGCTACGTGGAGAAATGCATTCATCTCCCTACTGGCAGAATGTTGACTGCAATAAAAGATAGTTTTCTGATTAAATCAAAAGACTGAAAATCTGGAAAACTGTTCTTTCCCTCACTGCTAAAGATTCTTTGTGTGTCCATGTGGAAAATATTTTCTTACCATGCATTGACTTCCCCTTCTGTACTATAAAGATTATAATATTTACGTGTTGTTAGACTGGCTTCCTTCAAACCCTAGCATGTTTTGTTTTTCTGAATAGAAGACCATAAGGTTACACATCCATGTCTTTACCCAGTCCAAGCTTGAGAAGAATGCGCTCTAGCCTAAGGAGGAGAGGTCTTGGCTTCATACTTCAGCCTTTCTTTCTGGCAGCTGATAGATCTTGCTTTCAAGCAGTTCAGCTGCTGAACCTGAAGAAAATCAGGCTCAAAATATGTGAACAGATTTTTTTAAGGGTGTATGTTGAGGGTTGAATTTAATAATCTGATATAAAACTGGAAGAAAGCCAAAGCCAAATGAGGAACCAGGAGCATGTCATGAGGAAGGCACGGGTTAGGAGAAAGGAGAGAATTGTACTTCTCTTGGTCACAGCAAGATCCTTGATTGTCTCAGCTTCAAAGTATAGTAATCTGTGCCACTGTGTTAAATGTTGATTGTGTGCTATGTATGTTGGACAGCTATTTTTAACATGCTACAATTTTCCATGTATTTAAGTTTGAGAGAAATACATGCTTATTGTCACTGCTTAAAGGCCACTTCCTCCTATACACCAAATGTTATGACATTTCCATAGCTGAAAGTCAGTTTGACCTGTGTAAGAAAGTGTGGAAGAGCACCCTTTGAAGCAACTGTATTAATACATTCAGTGGGGCTGGATGATCAAACTAGTATGTAGGTATTAAATCAGGTGCTCTTATGTGTCAAAGATAGCATTTCACTCATGCTTTAGCATTACTGTATATATGACATTATCTCTGACAATTCTGTCATTTCCTGTTCAAATTTTTTCAATTTATACTCTAGACTTAGAATGGAAGGTGCTTTTCTTAAAGGTCACATTGCATGCTTTGGTAGTGCATAGGTGGGTGGATTTGACTGAGATATAAATAATACTGTCTTCAGACGATGATGGGGAAAACTGTAATTTTACTTATTTTAACTGCTAAGAATTTTCTGAGTAGCTGCTCTTTCAGTTGCCATGACTTGAAGACAGGTGCAAAGCAGAAAGAACACAGATTTACAGGAGACACTCAACAAACACTTCTTTTTATTCTAGAAACCTGCTGTATGTCACTACCCATTATCAATGCATAGCAGTGCTGTGTGCTCTCTCTACACTTTCTTGATTTTTAAATTTTAATTTCGTAAACATACTCAGCCCTTGTACCAAATATCCGTCAAAACAATGATTTATCTTGGTAGACAGGACTTGTCACCTAGTATCGTTCAAATATTCTGAATGTTTCTTCAGACCTTTAAATTTACTCATTTTTCAAGCTGAAATCTCTTTACTTTCTGAAAAAAGAACAAAGGAAAAGTATCGTTTAGGTCTGTCCTGGGCTCACCTGGGATAGGGTTAATTTTCACAGAAGCTGGGAGGTGGGCATAGCCAAGGGGATATTCAATACCACGCTAATGTCATGCCCAGGATATAGAGGGAAGCTAGTTGGGAGAGGGGTGGGGGGTTTTTGGGCAGCATTTTGGTGGTAAGTTGTTTTCAATTGTGTGTTCCTATTAACACTGGTTGTTGTTACCTTCTCTTTTTCTTGTGTTATATTATCAAATCTGTCATTAGCCCAACTCACAAGGTTACAAGTTTCCCCTTTTTTTTTTTTTTTTTTGTTGTTCTTTCCCCCATCTCACGGCAAGGGGGATGTGAGGAAGGGAGCAACCAGATGGCACTCAGTGGCGCGCTGTTGCTGTTCAGTCCTTACCCACTACAAGGCCATATTCATGGTCTCTGATGGCTTTGGTCCATTGTGGCGCAATATTTTGTTGTTCTTAAAATCCTTCCAACTACAAGGTAGTGAAATAGAAACATAAAACATAAATGAATGTTTCTTCATAGTACAGTGCCCAAAATTTGTCAGCAAAATAAAGCAGGTAGTATTTTCTCATTCTTTGATACTAAAAATTTTATCAGGGTGTAAAAATGTTGATGTTATTGTTTTGTATGAAATCTAAGAGGGATCATAAAAGACCAAGGCAGGAATTAATTCAACACATTGCAAAGTCTGTTATTACAGTGTCAGGCAATCAGCAGATCCTTAGAGGTCTTATAAGCTGCAAGATGTGCTTGCATCATTGTATTTGAGGTTCTTTGATGCACCTCTCATTCATGAATTTGTCTAATTCACCATTTTAATCCAGTTTGTGTTTCTGCTGCCCAAAACATCTTAGGATGACGAGCTTCATGATCTAATAATGAATATACTAATTTATTTTTCTGTTTAACTTAAGCCTCATTGGTACATACTACTGCTTGTGTTATGAGAAAAAGGAAGCAACTATTTCATATTTGGTCTATTTGGTACCTTTAGGTACTTCTGTCACATTCTCTCACCTGCATCCTTTGAAAGTTGAAGAACATTTCCCTGTTGAATTTCTCTTATTCAATTCCTCCACTGATGTCAGCTTTTCTACATCACCAATCACTCTGTTTGCCTGTCTCTGTACCTCTATGTTTATATTCTTTCTGAAATGACTATCTGAAAATAAAAACACGGAGTTGTGTCATGATGTGGTGACACTAGCCAGAAGCACCAAAGAAGACTAATGACAATAGCAAGCAGAATGTACAGAACTGTGAAGAAATAGGATCAGCGAAAGTTTAAGCATCCAGGCAAAACCCACTGCCACTTTCTGAATTCAACCTCTTTCTAAACTTGCAGTGTGGTTCAGCCATCTTTCAGGCATGGCAAGTAGGCTAAGCTTACTTAAAGACTACAGAAACTTATTCAACTATGTGAGTACAAAGTATTTAGTTAGAAATACAGTATTAACATCAGTACACAATATTGATAATATGAAACACAGTATTAATATCAGTGGAAAGCTGCATATGGGATAGACTCAAAAAACATCTGTAGAACTATAGTGGAAAATCTGTGTAAAACAGGTTTTCTGAGCATTACTCCTGGGACTCTTACTAATTTATGTTCGTCCTTCTTCTGAGATGTCAATTTAGCAAATCAATAATAGTGATTCATCTTTGAGCCAAGATTTGTCATGTGTCTAGCAACCATACTGTTCATTAGGACAGCTCTGAATTGATTTGAAACAGAGAACACATCACAAGAGAAGACTATTTATCCATCTGCAGTTTACCAAAGAAGTATGGAAAGGACCAAGAACTAACATACACCCTGATTCCATCTCAAGCAAAATCAATAAACTTTTGGTGTTTTTTACTGAATAACATGAAGAATAAAAAGTCTTTGTTTTTTCTTATCTCCCTTTTCTTTACATTTTGTTATTTCTAAACAGTTTACTTATGTGAGTGGGTGTATAAATGCAAATTAGCTGTAGTTAAAGGTTAAGGGTATTTCATCAACAAAAGCAAATAAATATAGTAAACAAAAGTCTGATTTTCAGAGGAAGGAGAACACAGCTTGTTCCATATCTAGTTGCTTTATTAACCTTGTACGTGTCTTAATAACTTACCAGATCTTTTTTACCTATCCACAAAACAAGATGTGCTTAGAGCTCAAATTTCAGTAATAAGGGTCATTGAACAACCTGTTTAAAACTATGCAGCATTACAAGGGAGGAAAATTATTGAGGGAACCATCTACTTTTTTGTTTGCCTTCATTTCTCTTCTCTGTTAGTAATATAATATCCAACACCTAATTTTGAAATCATCCTGTCTGACCCCCTGCGTCATACATTCTGCCTATGCCAAGGATGAACAACCATTTTTTAGATAACATATGTATATAAAACAATTTAAACAAAATAACATCAATATTGAGGGGGAGTTACATATTTTAACACTAATCAGTGAAACAACAAGTATCTTCTGTTGTGATTATTTTAAAAAAAAGCCCAACAACCAAAAGCAAAACCACAGAATTCAGCATTCAGAACAAAAGATAAGAAGAAAGATAAAAATGTGTTCTTCTTATTGAGGGGAATGGGAAATTTATTTTTTCATCACTGTGATGAAAAAGTTCAACTGAATCCTTCTTTAGCATCTGCTAGTGAATTTGGTACATGCTGATCCAGTGGCTTTGATCTGTGTTGCTTATCATGTTGCCATCTCAAGATGTCTTTCAAACCCCTTTTGTAGGAGTGGCACAACCACTGACAGTGACTTTCATTTAATTGCTAATTTTGTTTGCAAAGTATAGTCTCATTTCTGTTGCTATGGCAATATGATGTTATACAGTCTGTCTATAACTGTCTGTTAGCCTCAGCATGTTTACACCTGGAGAACAGAAGTCTGAGGACGCAATTCTTAAGGTGTGGTTTTCTGCTTTTTACTGTGCATTGAGCAAGTACCTGCTGGAACCGTACATAGATTGCAAAACAATATCTCTAGACAAAAACTATACACTATACTGATGGGAAAATTCAAAATACTGGGATTCTTTTAAACTAAAAAAAAAAAGCGTCTAGTAGTTGAACACATGGAGTACCATGAATGTATGTGTGAAAGTTCAACAAGAAAATCATTCCCATTTTATTTAAAAGATTAGTCTCTTGTTTGATGTTTACTAGGTTACTTGCAACTCATCCTCACTACACATATTGTGCATATCAAAGAGTATTTGTCCACATGGTCTGACAAACCCACTCTAGATAGATATATATGTTACAGTTTGCATTGCTTCTTCACCTACATGAGCTCACATTTGTGTCTATATGAGCCAAGTTATTCCAGAAATATTTTATTTGCAGACAGAAGAAATTCCTCATGTTTGTACAGATCAAAACTTATCTAAATTTCTCTAATCCTCCTTTTACTTAGCCCATGTCTCACACACAAAGCTGGCAAGGAGAGAGGACCCTCCCTTCACAGTAAAACCCTGGATCTGAGTCCTAGATCAAAGAAAAAGGTTCAAAATTCAGGATGTAATGAAAATGTGTGTTGGAAACATGGTCTAAATCTGTGTTATCAATACTCAGATGAGTTGGCTAATGCTGCTGGAGTTATACCTCTTATGATTCCAAATATTTCAAAGGGAAACTTCTTTCATGTCTCTGACCTCTCTTGAATGCAGCCCTTTAAGCATGACATGGTGCATGGCCCTACCTATTAATATCTCTCACTATCATGGAAGTATAAAATCATCTCCACACTTAAAACTCAGTTTAGGGACTACTTCTACACTCCCAGATGCTATAATTTTACCTTGTTTAAGTGTGTTTCTACTGCTAATCTTTTGATGTTATGTGTCCAGCCCTACGATATCATGTCTTCTTGTAAGTCTTAAAAAAAAAAAAAAAGAAAAAAGAAATCTTGTAAAAAGTTGGTCACCAATGATTCCAAAGTTCTGTTTTACATAAGATTTCTGAAAAAGTCTCTGTTTTTTCCTGCTGTTTCCCTTTCTGTCCCTTGATGTAGAAGTCACTTCACAATGCTGTCATCTCTTCCTGGGAGGAGTCATTGCCACATCTGTGGTAGAGCTAGGAGAGCCTTTGGAACATGCTAACCCAGCTGGGGAGAGCCACGTGAGGTGCAGCACTGAGCTCTCAGGTGTGGAGAAGCTCTGTTGACAGCTGAGGAAGATGCAGCAGGTACTGAACAAACCATTAAGTGATGCCGTCTGTCTCCTTGTTCATGTATGTTCTTGTGCTGAGGCAGATGAATTTATGATGAGTGCCAACACTTCACATTTCAGACCCACTCTGCCTAGAAGGAGACTTGGAGACAGCCTTTCAAACTTAGGCATCTAGTAAGATCTAAATGAAATAAAAGTAAAAGCAGTATAGTTTATATTTACATATAGAGAATAAGAACTGAAAAAAACCTACCTCAAAACATAATAAAGGAATTTATAATATGAAAAGCCTTAGAAGGGCTAGTTCCTTAAGCTGGTAACTCAATCCCATTTTGACTACAAATCCCTAAATACTTTGTCTTATTTTGCAAACTGTTTTTTAATGTATTACATACTTTACTGTTGACCCTTTCCATCAGATTCCCTTTGTCTCTTTGACTCTTTCAAGAAGATTATCCATATGTTTTACTAATGATACCATATCTTATTTTTTTCTCTGTCCTGCTATGTTTTTCTGGTTTTCAAATCAGTTAACACCAATTCTAGTCCACAAAAAAACTCTTCTCTGTCATTTCACAACTGCTGAAGCTAAACAGCAAATTAAATGAAATTTTTCTGAAGAGATTTTTATGGAAAAAAAAATCAGAACAACCCAACATCTCTTCCTCTCTTTTATTTAAATAGGAAATCTTTCAGTGTGAAAGTCAGTGATATCAGTACATGGATGGCTTGGCTACTTTCACAGGCTCTGGGTACATGTAAATCTTTGATATCACTATGCCATCATTGCATAAAAAGGGTTTTCCTAATGCAGAAAAAGACCAAAACAAAAAAACCCAAAACATGATCTGATTTCAGTCTACAGATTTCTCTTTCAGCCACAATATTTTTCAGTGAATTTCAGGTATGCCGATCAAATGATCTTTTGCTAACTATATGACTTTTGTTCCTTCACATGTTTATTTTTAATGCAATATTGCCCTGTGATAGAAAAAAGCTCATGCTTCGCTTTAGGTAGAACAGTCTGATTAGAATCAATGCTTTGCTGGATCAGAGTATATAAACATTGTAGATCTTGCTCAAAGAATCACTCAAAAACCTTATTCAGGAGATTCACGTTATCACTTACATAATTTCAAGTAAATGGTCTTAAAGTTAGTAATGTATTTACATATTTTCTTGAATTACTATTGTAACTAAGTACTCTTCTGGGCCATGATCCATAAAACACTGAACTAGCAGAAAGGACCACTACTAATTCTGACTGTAGCTAAGTTGCTCATCTTTTATGCTGCTTCAGGCTCCTATGCTTTCTTACTGTCACACAGTTCTGTTTTATGTTAAAGACTTTCATTAGGTTTAATGGAAGATATTTAGGTTATTAAAAGTCTATGTCTTTAACCATTTTCAGAGAGATTCACAAGCACAAAAAGCATTTTAAAGTAATGAATAAGCCTTTTGAAAATGTGAGACTGAACAGCAACGTTCTGCATTGTAATACGTTTTCTGGCCAGGTGCCTCACTGAGGATATGTTCTTGTCAGAAGAAAACTCCACTACAAGGGGTAGTATTGTTGATGCTACTAACAATCAAGAACATTTACAGTCTGATGTTCTTTTCTTGTCAACAGCTCCAAATGGTCAAGTGAAAACTTCATATCTGCACAACTTGTTGACAGATGCGGCAAAGAGACAAAGTCCCAAGGAAACAAGGCAACCACACTTCTTCTGAACTGGTGAGGACTGAGGCATACAGGCGTGCCAGAATGAGGTGTGTAATGGGATGAATGAACTGCACCAACTCTGTGGACAGCTTGGAGATTCTGTAGATCCAGTCCTCCTGTAACTCATAAAAGCCATTTAGGCCTAATAAACCTGGGGACTGACTGGAAATTCACATTTTCATTCAGCACAGTTTCTTCTCTTCCATGCTCCCTGTTCTAGTAACATTACAATATTTTCTTTTACACTTTCAGTTTTTCCAGATCTATTTACATTCTTCCTTTCCCATATTATTAGTGACTTCATTTTTAATAAGGACAACAGATGTCAGCTCAAACACCAGCTTTGGATGAAATAAATAACTCTATCAGTTCTTCTTATGGAAAACAAAAGTATGCAACAGGGCTCTACAACCACCCTGCCGGTCTGTTTCAGTGCTTCACCATCCTTACCACTGAAGATAATTTCCTAATGTCATCGTGACTTTTCCTAGCTGTAGTTTGCCCTCATTAGTTCATTTGTCCTTGTTTCAGGTAAGTTCAAGTCAGTGGAAGTTCAAGAATGTGCTCAAAGTTACCAGAATCTTTCTTGAATCGTTATGCTAATTTTATTAATCATACTTTCTTGAACAAGATGCTCTTATGAGGAGTGGCTGAGGGAGCTGGGATTGTTTAGTCTAGAGAAGAGGAGGCTGAGAGGAGACATTATCACTCTCTACAACTACCTGAAAGGAGGTTGTAGTGAGGTGGGTGCTGGCCTCTTCTCTAAAGTAACAAGTGATAGGCTGAGAGGAAACAGCCTCAAGTCACACCAAGAGAGGTTTAGGCTAGATATTAGAAAAAAATTCTTCACTGAAAGAATGATCAGGCATTGGAACAAGCTGCCTAGGGAAGTGGTGGAGTCACCATCCCTGGAGGTGTTCAAGAAACATGTAGATGTGGCGCTTAGGGACATGGTTTAGTGAGTTAGGTGGTGTTGGTGTTGGGTTGGACTTGATGATCCTTGAGGTCTTTCCCAACCTTAATGATTCTATGATTCTCTGACTCTATGTGTTGCAGGTAGCAATGGCAATAACATGTCAAATGAATCAAGCACATTCCTTTCTATGGCCACCCTGTTATTTAATTGTGCAATATTTTTGCCTGCTGATGATTTAAAAAAAACCAAAAAAAACCCAAGCAAACAAAGAAACAAAAAAAAAAACCAAACCCAAAAAACATTCCTACCTTGGGAAAGCTACATAAGTTCCTTTTGAATAGTTAACCAAATACATTTGAAAACAATGTAGGAACCTAAACTTCAGCACAGGATCAGGACTGGTTGAAAGAATGGGACCTTACTGGAAGTTTTCTTTATTTCCTGTTCAACTATAGCAAATTCTTTCTAGGTTTTTCCCCCTCTCTCCTAGACACCAGCCCACCCAGAAAAGATACCACACTCTTCATCTGTTATAGGGAAAACTTCTTACTGGACAATATTCTAGTATATACAAAAACCTATTTTGGTCCATTCTCACTCCTTTTTTTACACTTACCATTCTGATTTGAAAACAGACACTTAGAAATGAGAAAAACCACCCATGCCTCTCCTCTTTCCTTTTTTTCTTCTTTGCTTGCATTTCCTGAGATTTATGCCTGCTTTTTTTTGTGTGTATTTGTTTCTTGTACGAGATTCTGGGAGCTGCTTTAAATTTGCAGTTTCTTACAATAAGGACAACATGGATCCTCTGGTATAAATTAATATTTAGAGCTCAAGATACCAGAATTTAGACTGGTTTTGGTGAAAATCACATAATATGGAGTTATGGCTTAACACTCTCTATATTCAATTAACTGCCCATAATCAGTTTCATTTCTATTGACAAAAAAGTAAATAGGTAAGAGAAGTGTCAGAATCAAATATTTTAGCTATATAAGCATGTTAATGATACACAAGGCTGTAACTGGGATTTTAAGACTTCTTTATTTTAGTACTTTATTATTTGCAGTTCTGGTTACTTTGCGAATAAACTAGCACATGCTTTGCTTTGGCTTTACTATATCTGCTGTTCTGTCAGTGTCTACTCTAAGTGAAATATTCAGAATTATCTATATACCTGCACGTAAGACAATGTCACACAGTGCCTTAATTCTAACAGTGTTGTTACCTTAGCAATCCTAGAAAACAAACCAAAACGGGACATTGGTTATCTGTACATTCAAGGTAGTTGAGAGAAGTTTAAAACTAGAATCTAGGAACTAATCTCCTACGGAGACTGTTTTCCTCCACAGAACTATTCCTATCATAGCTCCTTAACCCATGAACACAGGTATAAAATGACAGTCTCATAACATGTCCTGTTTGTTAAAAACTTGATTTAGAAAATATGAACTGTGCTGTAACAGATTTAAGTATTTCCATATATGTGAATTTGCACTGGCCTTTAGTTAAATTTGTTTGCATGAAGACTCCTAAATGGGCATTTATATAGACATTTATAGGTCTTGAATGTGCATCAATGTAAGCATTGTGCTTGGCTTTCAAATGTCACTCCTAGGTCCTCCCACAACAACTTTCTTCTTAGGATATTAGCAGTTATGAAGGATTAACATCTCTCTTCTGTCCATCCTAAAAGCGGTAGGTATAATCTAGTATGGATTTCTTCCAGATAAAATGATAAGAAATAATGTGTTTACTAACGCTGTGCCTAACCAACATTTGTTAATACTATATACACCTGCACTATGCAAAAATACATTTTTAAAAGCATGCCTTTTTAGGAAATTATATCAGTCTTTATGGACACAAATATTAAAGGTCAAATTCAACCCTATTTCAATATACATCCCTTGTCTTTATGCTTTACTGTCTTATAAAATTATAGATCTCCAATGTTGTCAGAGATTTGAAGAACAGTATTACATTTCAACTTATGTTTCTGCTGACAGACGTGAAAAAAATGCACACACAGAAAAAAAAAAGGATTTACAGAAGCTACATCCAGTTACTGTACAGGACAGTTAAGATATCTGAAAGCCTTGAGAAACTACGTATATATTTCTGTCTTGACTTTTATAATTTTTAATTCCAATCGTTATACATTGATCAGCAAAGCATATAAGAATTTGTAGAAGCTGTTTATTGAATAAAGATAATGCATTCAATACCTTGCAGAAGTGAATTCACACATGCATAGAGTCAGTATGTACAGCATATGTCCAATGCCAAGCCCAAGTGGCCTGTCATTGGCTTAGTCATTAAACAGTAGACTGGAAGAGATAATGCACACCACTATTCAAGTACTTGCCCAAATGCGTCTGAAATATGATGTATTTAGAGCTGATATTATGTTCTTGTGTTTTATACAGTTGCTTACTTCATAAAGATCCACTACCAAGACTTGACCATGAAACATAATTCTGTGTGCTTTAATGAAAACCACTTCCCAGAGAAGCATTCCCTCCCCTCTTCTACTTCCGTCACCTCTGCATCCCTTACCGATCAGTGATCAAGCAAATGTAAAGAGTCTGCAGAACTTGTGTGACTTTATAGTTCTGAACTCTCAGGTGCCTGTTGCAGAATTCTTGTTTCTCAAAATCATCCCTTCTCTATACAAAGTCCAGTCTTTCCCATAAACGTAATTTTATACCCTAAAAAGCTCTCAGACTTTCACAGACTTAGAATGAGATGACTACACATAATTCCTAAAGACCCCAATGCTTCATATTTATGTACCTAAATCATTTTATCATTCACTTAATAGCAGAACAAGTTAGTCAGTCACAGATTTTAGTGCAAATTGTGAGACATGCCCACACTAATATGCTTTGTGATAAAGCAATGCTTACTCTGTCAGAACACAAATCTTATTTTTTCTCTAGTAAAGTAAAGGAAGAGAGAGCTGAGTTGGCAGTAGGACTGCTTACTAGAGGAGAATTGGAGATTTATTGGCAGATTTCATCAAATATATGGAGGGACCCCAATATTCAATGTTGGAAAATTAGGATACAAGAGAGAAGCACTATGTACAAAGCAAAACAGGAGAAGAAAGCACTATCATGAGTGTGTTATAATATCATAGAGATCCATACATATTAAAACTACACATCTGTGCTATTTCTAAGCAAGCAGTTATTCTAGAATCATTACTTTATCCATTCGTTTAATGTGGTCGTCTGTTTCCTAAAGGCACTTTCAGCTTGACACTGACGGGCAGCACAGTGCTGTGATCAGTGACACAGACAACTCATGTTTCACTGAATGTAACAAGAAGCACTTTGCTTTGATTATAACTACCAACTCCGTTAGTGTGAAAGCAATACTTACACTTCGCTTTCACTTCTGGTTCATCATCTGTCACTCTAAATCTAGTGTCAGAGAAAAATACAGATTTCATTGTCTCAGCTTTTGATCAGATATTGGAACAAGGCTCTGGATGTTCCCTGCATACAGGTGTTTGTTAAGTATTTATTGAATATTTTAATAAATAATATTCCAATGCTAGATTAATTCTGACAAATATTTTCAGTTGTGTTGTCTGAAGTGTGGTCTTATTCACTGCTACTCTTTCAAGTACTATAGATACTATAAGTACTCTCCTCGGTCCAGCTGGGATAGAGTTAATTCCTCACAGAAGCTGGGAGGTGGGTAGCCAAAGGGATATTCAATACCATGCTGACGTCATGCCCGGGTCTTGGGGGCCGGGGCCGGTTGGTTTTGTGAGGCTCCCGGTGGTGAGATATTCATTGTATCAGTGTTTCCATTGTATTTTATACCTTGTCTTATATTCTCTTTCCTTTTGTTTTCCTTGTGTGGTGTTATTAAAAATCTGTCGTTATCTCAACTCACGAGGTTCCATTTTTATTTTTTTTCTCTTTTCTCCTACCCTTTCCCATCTTACCAGGAGGGGTGGGGAAAGGGGGGGGTTGGTGGTCGCGACCACGTGGTGGTGGTCCTCACCCAAGACAATATTTTGGCGCTCCAACATGGGCCAGAAGGGTTGAGATAACGACAAGTCTGACCAGCACGTGCTTTAATAATTTGTTACATTCATTTTTCTTGTATTAGTTAAGCAACTTGCTGGTCATGATGCTGGCCCGTTTGTTCTCAGGGTGCTGTTATGTGAAGCCTTATATGTATTATGTTCTCCCTGTGGCAGTGTTTATCTGCTCAGGGAGAGGGAACAGGGCGATGCTTTTTGTTGTACTGGACAATGCTGGCTTACGATATGATGGAGGCACAGGCCATGCGGCTCGGCGGGTATTTGTATGCCGCGCTGTGGTATCTCGGGCGCCCCCTCTTGATGGTTGTCGGTAATAACACCCAATTTATGGGAGAGATGGAGGGGGTACACACTCCCACCCCTTCAGTTACTCTCTCTCATTCAGGCTGATCACAGCAGTTTTTGAGAGTTTTGGGTGTCCTGAGGATGTTCAAGCCAGCATGGTCTCACCGCTGTGTCTCCTGTGTCAGGCAGTGCTTATGCTGTGCCTCCTGTGCTCCGTGTTCAGAGTTATACCAAGATTTTGTACTGCACTGTGCTGGGCCCTGGCCAGTATTTATCAAATACCACTTGATACTATGCAGCATCCTCAGGGGAAAGAAGGGAAAAACAGTCCGACAGCCACTGCGACTACCCCGACCCTGCCGACAGCCACTGCAACTACCCCGACCCTGTCGACAGCCACTGCAACTACCCCGACCCTGCCGACAGCCACTGCAACTACCCAGACACCGCTGACAGCCGCTGCAACGACCCAGACACTGCCGACAGCTACTGCGACTACTCAGACACTGCTGACAG